>JAJNBT010191386.1:0-10792 GCA_028455955.1 Notopais sp. p TS-2021 | reverse complement strand
ATGAAGTTAGATGATTGACAATATTGATCGAACAACTACATTTATAACCCATACAAATAATTGTAGAATTCAGATAATAAATAATAACATTTTTGCGACTAACCATTTTCTTGTTACTAGGACTTTTCGTCTACGGATAATCCGTCCCGTATTATAAAATACCCTAAACGAATATAAACTAGCCTAACCTAGCCTAATCCTAAACTAACTTAAACTAATCTAAACTAATCTAACATAACGGAACGTATTTATAATTGGGAACGAGAATTAAATTTAAATTAAATGTATAAATTAATATTAATGTATACAAACTTCACAAAATCAAAATTAAAGGTTTGTAAGAATTTGCAATTTATTTTATAATATATATATATATATTTAAATTAAGTTCAATTAATAAAAGGTACAATTGAAATTATCAGTTAAATATAGGTCTGTGGGTCAATTTGCGTCATACGTTAGTTGGAGACTAAAAAAAAACATTGCTTTAAAAATGAAAGAAATTATTAGTATTTCGTATAATAAATAAATGACTAAATTATTGGTTCCCGCTATAAGGGCGAATACAAATATGAAACAATCAGAAATGATTTATTCGAGCTTTATGGGCCATAATAATTATTGGCGGGTTGCCAGTTGGACACCACTGAGCCGTAGTATTATTGTAAATTATTATTAATAAAACTTTCAACTAAATAATCAATGTAATTAAATTAATATAAAGTGCGAAATGCGAAGCCATTAGATTAATTCGTATAATTAATTAATTTAACAAAACTATTTCATAAATTGGGAGTTTATTCTTCGTATCTGAATATATAAACTTATCTATGACCATCAATTAATATACTCTACTGTGCATCAGGAAGTAAGAGAGGAACATTGTACTGTATATATTATAGCCAAGAAGTATTACAAAACTTACATTGTGTATATCATATTAGGAAACTTGAGATAGGTTGCTCCATCGAAATTGATAGGTTCAGGATTTTTATCAGTCACAACTAAAAAAGAAAATGGTTCATTTTTATGTTTATTATAATTTTTATAACAATTATTTCATATTACAATAAATAAATTACGCATTCATAAAATTATTTGAAGTATCGTAATGACCAATTATTTTTGGATACAAATAAATAACTTTTACAACTTTGAACAAACCGAATATATTGATGATTATATAAATTAATATTTATATTAAATTAGCATAAAACCGCCCTTTGCCGGTATATGCTAGCTCGTTAATTTCCTTTAATACAGTACCAACTCATCATCTAACCTATCCAAACCTACCATAATCTATCATCCTATCTTATCCAACTCATCCAAACTTATCCTAACTTACCCTAACTTATCCAATCATATCCTAGTACATATTATCATATCCTTATCTATCCTATCCTATCCTTACGTTTATCATCCAGTAATATCCAAACATAACCCATCATATCAATGAAATTGAAATAATAATAATAAAATATAAATAAAATATACTGTTCTTTTATTTTTTTTTTATAAATAATGATGCTCCTCCCCAATAACAAACAAAACCATACCCCTTAATAGTTTCTGGAAATAAATAGTGACGGAATTTAGTCTTCCATTATCATTGTACAAATTTGCAAGCATTCGGTGTGGAAAATTAAAGGAATGTATCGCGGACAAACAAACAGACAGATAGAATAAGCTCCATTTAAAAGGATTCTACTTAAAATTATTCATTATAAATACAATTCTTTCTTTTGATTCTCACCTCGTTGACAGAATTTTCCATGATAATCAGAGGGACACTTGCAGATGAACCTATTCAAGTAAGGTTGACAAACTCCTCCATTCTGGCAAGAACTTGAACTGCACGGTGGACCGTAGTATCTGAAAGAAGATTATTAAAGTGATTACTATGACATACAAATAAATTGCACCGCATCTATTGGAATTTAATCAATTTAATCTGAGAAACTCTTAGTACTGTCGTTACCTTTGTACTCCCTTTCCTCCAACTGCTTTTTCCACAAGTTTCTCCATGATATCCGCGTTTACTAAGACCCTTTGAATGGCACCATTAAATCCTGTATTAATTTTCGATTCTGAATGAGCTTCAGAATAATTCCTAAGGGAACGAAGATTAATTACATATACATCAATGACTCAATAAAAATACCAAACACTCGAATCAACAGAAAAAGCAACGTACTTGAGTCCACCCAAATAAAATGGTAAATCTAAGTTGAGCTGCGTCAGTCTGGGGCCACTCTTTCCTTTGATCTTTTTGCCCTTGCCGAGCTGCAGAAGACCACGACGCTTCCTTCTTCGCACGCGAACCACTTGCCACTCGTTTAGATTCACAGTTTCTTCAGTCCTAATTTCAACAAAGAAAAATTCAAGAGACTGGTGCAGAAAGTCATTCAATATGACATAATTAAGTGTTAACTGCCTACATTTGATGAATTTTCGCGAGAAGTCTGTAACCAATTCCGAATCGAAATAGCCCAGTCAGTCAAAAATGTTTTCCTACAATAAAACGCATTCAATTTTTGAAGAACACCAATGAAAATCGATTCGATTCGAGAACCAGTACATTAATTTGATACAGGTAGGATGTATAGACCATATGGAAATATGCCTATAGCCTATATATAATATCAACTAAGATAATCAATACAATACATTTAATTAAAATGAGCTGGGCACTTTTTCAAACTTTCTTTATTGTTTATTTTTCCACCTTTTTCATGTCCAAGTATTTGTCGATTGTATTAATTCCAATTCGCTGAAATATTGAATACCTTGTGGAATTTAAATTGAACAAAATATTATTTAATGTAAATATTTCTGTCACAGGTTATCAAGAACATTTCAAACTAATTTTATGGAAAAAGCATAAATTTGTATAGCTTTTTTTTCCTTTTATTTTTATAATTAATTCATTAAAGCAATCATTCTTAGATTACTTGTTTAATTTGTTCCAATATAACTAATGGATTAGATTTCCTCAATGATTATTTTAAATAGAATATTTACTTCCCTATATGGACTAGAAAAAAAATGTCAGGATAATATTTAGCAACGCACATAAAATTATAAATATTTAAATATCAACGTTGATTTTATATTGACTTAAGAACCTAAAGGCGCGTATTAATGAGTTAATAGTCTCGTCGCATATAAAAAATGTAATTAATGAAAACACAAGAAAATTATTTTATTTAATAATTTTAAAATCTGTCAACTTAAAATTGGTTTTACATATTGTTTAAAAGTCTTTTTTTCATGAAATTCCGTTGTCCTATGCATTACATAAAGATCCTTATGGTATGTATTTTATAGCTTTTATTACAGCTATGAACCTGCTATTTTAAGTTTTATTTGTATCGTAACGAATTCACCCGACGATGAACCAATGATTTCGAAACGCGTTTGTATTCCTCTTTACATTACAATTATATATCTCCATAAAACTATTAGAATTTCAAGTTTTCAGGTCTCTGTAACTTACATCAAGTGGGCAACTCCTGAGCCAAGGTTATAAGAGAATTCAATGTGCCCTTTATTGATATTGATTGAGATGAAGTCTCTTCGTTTTCCTAATTGGCCATTGTAAAGCAGGACACCATCGTTCGATCTGGGCATGAACCAAACCTCCAGAGCAAATGACTTGCCCACGTTCTCCAATGTGGGGTACTCTAAGAATGAGTCTCCGCTGAAGTCAGGAATCACAGCCTCGCGAAGGAGTTTATCAACTGAGGAAATAAACGGTCGTTAAACTTTAATACACATTTCTTTTCTTTCAAATACTCGAATCTCTGTTTCCATGTTTTCAAAATATTAGAAAAGTGTGGTTTATAGTATTTTAGAAATTCATACATTTATCACAGAGCTTCCCAGTTCTACCAGGAGTGCATTTGCAAACGAAGCCTTTCGACGGAAGAGCCAGACATGTTCCACCATTTTGGCAAGGTTTTGCTTCGCAGGGTGACTGACGAATTTGGCATTTTTCTCCTGTAAAACATGTCAGAACATGAAAGCTTGAAACAAATAATGTATTACTTTAGGAGAAATAAAATGGAAGTAAAGTTATTTTATTGATTCTAATAATTACTACTGAACTTTCAAATTAAATAATTTATCACGGTTTCAATATTCTTTCAACAATATTTAGCTAAATAACATTGTGTTACCAGAGTATCCTTTTTCGCAAGAACATTTGTATGATCCGTCGTCAGCAGGTAGGCACGTCCCTTGGTTTAAACATGGTAGTTTATAGCAAGGCGACGAAGAGCACTCGGATATGTCATGTGCTTTGGTGACGTGAGAGGATCCTGGATACAGAAGATCCAGTGGTCTTCCGTTAATTTGAATAGCACGAATACAACCCACCAGACCTTCAGCAGTTCCCACATTGTCCCAGACTCTGAAGCCATCGAAAATGAACCATTTTAGATTTTAATTTACTTTCATTAATTTAAATTTAAAGTATTTGCTTTAGATTGGGATCAGAAATAATATATTTTTCTGAAAAGTTAGTATTGGATATAAATAATAAAAGTGATGTGATTAAAACATGAATTCGAACTGAGATATTACCCAATGAAATTCTATAAAAAATATTTAAGCAAACAAATTCTACCTTCTTGTTCCGTTTGAAACGTATCCAATGTAAGTTGGTCCTCTTAAATCTAAAGATTTTAGATGTCCCGGAGCTTTGCCAATGGAACCTTCAGAATCATCAAGCTGAAGCATCCCGTCTCTTTGATATCTTTTGGCAGTAACCTTAAGATTGAGAAAAATGTAGCTGAAATATATTTGCTGACAAATAAACACTAAAATATTAGACATTTTTCAGATATGCAAAAATTATTATATTTACTGTTCTAAATATGCATCCAAGTGGTCTCAATAAATTTAGTAAAAAGTATGTCGCGAATGTATAGTATATTAAACAGTTTGCACATTTATAAAATATCACGAATATATCCTTTATGAGGGGTTAAGATTTTAAATTTCAGTGAGAGACTCGATCTATAGTCAACTTACTCTTATTCTATTTCATTGTATCTTACCTTGTGAAATTTTTTTGGAGTAATTTTATGATGACTTCTAATGATAGCAGAACCAGAACCAAGATTGTATCGAAATTCTACAAAACCATCAATAATGGCCAAGGATATAAAATCTCCCGATCCATCAGACTTTTGTTGACTGTACATGAGAAATCCTTGACCAGTAAAGCTCCTAAATTCTATTTCAATCTGGTGGAGGGAGAATATATTTAAATTCTAGTTATACATAAAAAGGAAGATATTAAAAGCAATATCTTTCGATGATATTACCTGAACTTTATTATATGCTTTAATTTTCTTAATTTCCAAAAAAGAGGTTCCCCCGAAAGAGGGTATTTGGTAAGGGGGTTTGATGAGGCTGTCGCATAATGGACCCGTTGCTTCACTGGTGCAGTGACAAGTAAAAGAACCACCTGGTAGAGCACGGCAACTGCCGCCATATTTACATGGAGATTTTGAGCAAGGAGATAGGGACACAGCTTCTCTTCCAGGAGTGGTGGCTGTAAATAGAGTCTGAGTTAGATGAGATAGAACATATTATTGAGTTCTCAAGGGGAAATTCTAACTCGAGTGAAGTTATTGTTGCTCACAGTTGCAAGAGACAGTGCAATCTATAGTCATGCATTTCGTTCGTCACTTACCGACCTTCTAAACTACTCAAAATTGTTTACGTTGACAACAACTCTCAAATAGAGCGGGAGTTTATAACTACAGAATCTTTTATCAAGTATTGAAGCAGATATAGTTTACAGAACCGGGTCATTAAAGTTCTTTACAGATAGGTAAGTAAGCAACTTAGGTCTACAGATACCACCTACCTACGCATGTCTGTCGATTTGTGCTTTGAGTGAATCCACGCTTGCAAGTGCAAAGACTCCCATAACAGTGAGAATAAGCCACTGAACAGTCTTTGTCTCTGTAACAAAGCGAACCCAGAAGACCAAACACAGCAAATGAAACGGGTGTTGGACGAAGCACACTGTTGGTCAAGCTGTTCGTTATTTCTCCGTTGATGATGTAGTACTCTGGTAGAAGGTGACGCGTTGATTTTCCAGGGTGGTCTCGGTGAGGTTCAGTGGACAGAGCAGCTGTTGAACGGCGAATGGGAGATTCCGTCACACCATCGGACTGGTTATTGCCTTTGATAGGTGCCACAAGTGAGTGCAGAGAAGAGTGCGCAGTATAGATTTAAGTGAGTGCCACAAAATAGTTTAAACCTTGACTTCGCAGTGATTAATTTCACAAGGAAAAGTAGCAAATTAAAAAAATCTAATATAAATATCACTAATTAAGTCCTTGTATCTCAAGCCATTGTGTAGCCAAGGTAAAGCGTGCAAATGATCCGATGGTTTAGATAAAGCTCATCCTACGAATGATGGCCACAACTTAAAATGGTAAGCGAAATAGCAGTTCAGTTACTGAAAAAACAATATCACCATGCAACATGGAACTCATCTAAGTGGAGGAACAGGATTCACAGGATTTTAAATGGATAATGTTTTATTAGCTATTTTGAAGCTTAATCATGAACATTATCCGATATAGTATCACGAAGCAATACAATCAGGCACAAATTTATGTTTAGCTGTATTTATTTTCTATGATTTTACTGTAAATATTTTTTCTGAATTGAGTTATCATTTACTCATAAATTACTAGATGAATGACAATTAAAAACACTTTTTATGAAGGACAAAGAGTTGCATTTACACTTGATCATTACAATAATAATCACAGCTATTTAATTATGACTTTAGTTATTTTCATTATGTTGGGATGTTTATATTTCTTTTAAATGAGATCTTTAGTAGCCAATTTCTAACAAGTAACAATAAATTGAATCAAACTCCAGCAAATGCCAATACGATTAAGCAAGTTGAATATTTAGCCAGCAATAAAATACAAATTAGCATTCTTTGTCGAAGTGTATCAATTTCTATTGAAATATTGAAGTTTTATAAAACATTTTCGAAATAATGCAAGAGTGAACCACAATACATAGATTTACTTCAACAAATAGATGAGCCATATTTAAAATTACGGTATCTTTGAACTTTATTTTGTTACTTTGCCTCATCGCCGTTTAAATGATTTTCTATGTATGTGGAAGAGGAAAGGAACCTCTTCTAAAAATTCAAATTACCTATTGGAGGACACGGTCCTAGAGCATCCACAACAACATCTTCCTGATATCTGCAGGCGAAGAGCTTCAAGTGGCACTCCGAGCCATAAGTTTCTCTGTCAGACCCGCATACTGGAGTGGCTCTCGAAGAATCAGCTGGGCATTGAGCATCGCAAAGGCACTCCGCGTGACCATTCCGGACGTGACATTTGGCACCAAAAAAACATTCGAGATCAGCGCAAGTGTCAGGCAAGCTCGCTTTTCTTTGTGTCGCTGAATATAGAAAATAATAAAAATGAATTATTAAAATTAAAAAATCTTGAGATTCAGTCATTTATTCTGATAATCCTCACCTGTCATGCATCCTTTAGGTTCCAGAATAAGTCCCGTTGGACACATGTTACACTTTTTTCCACCAATCCCTGGTTTGCATATACACTGACCAGTCATCTGTTCACAATCGTCTCGTACAGATCCGAACAATGAGCAAGCACACGCTACGAGAAGTACATTTAATATTTAGAGTACGATTTAGACATTAGATAATAACACTGTATTAATGTATAATTTTAAAGCTATCACGTGACTGCATGAATTGAATATAATGTAAACTAAATTATCTACACATACCATACCATATATTTAAATATGAAACCATATAGTTATATGCTAAAAATACTTAAATTTCTATTGGTTGTTATTCTATGTAACTTACGTTGACATCCCTTGCTTCCATATTGAATCTGTGGGAGACCCCAGTACCCTGGTTCGCATCTGTCACATTTGGTTCCTCCAACTCCTGGTTTGCATTTGCATTGATTCGTTATTGGGTCACAAATTTCTTCATAAGCTCCCAACTGCAATAAATTATATTACTAATCGATTGAATGACAAAGTACAAAAAAGTGGTCTCAGTACATCATTCATTATTTATAGGTATGGGTATTAAATAATCACATGAATAACAATACATATCTTATATATTGTATTACATATATGATCATATATCTATTAACCCCTTAACGGGTCCATTCTTTTGAAAAAAAACGGTCAAAATGGTTCTATTATTTTTTTAAAGTTTAGAAAATTGCCTTTTAGGTTATATAAGTTATTTTTATTTTAATAAATTTATTAAGGAATAATCATGATATTAAAATGAGGCGATGAATAAACCGAGAATTCTCGTCCGACATATATTATCTGTGAAATTTCAATAAAAAAATGGAAAAAATTAAATTAAACTTCATACTTTTTATTTAATTATGGTTTAAATGAATATAATTTACATATTTCAAAAGCATACAGTAGCTACACGAAAATAGGCGTTAATTTCATTTTTCTGAAACTAAGAAAAAAACGTGACGGCTATTCTCGGCCAAAGGCTTTTTGCCAAACAAATTTCCGCAAGAATGTCCGACATAAACCGTCAAGGGATTAATGTACTTTGTTAACTACGTCAGATTTAATGATATTTTATATCAACAAAGTAGGGTCGTATATTTTCAAACCACGATCGCGAACACATATATTACGCATTGTAATATCGTATGCATGATCGTATGTATAATAAATAAGAAACCAAACCGTGTAATATATCAATTTCAGTAACGATAATTCGGGTGTATATTAAACCGTAAATCAACAAATGATTGCATATTACTCCAGTACAATCCAACAAATAAACACGATAAAAACCAGCCACAATTCTCTTAGCATCAATTTAGATCGCTCGTTCATACAATTTATATTCGTGGCAATGAGATTTTAGGTGCATAGTTTTTATAAAGATGTTTTTCTTTGATGTTAAATTTTAGTTTCTCTAAAGATGTTTTTCTTTTGATGTTTAATTTTCTTTGAAATAATCAAAACTGATATTAATAAATTAAAAATCTTTATTCATTCCATGTTAATAAGAGAAAATTACAATTAATACAATATTATATCATATTATATAAACAGAAGGCCGATATTTTTGAGCTGCATCATTTTTATGAAGAAATTAGATTGGTTTAAACGAAAAACTTTTATAGACGGGAAAGAGCAACCATAAATCAAATTATTGTATCCTCTATGGCACCCCTCTATAAGATTCATTATCGAATTAATTCGCGGGCGACGCGGGGGTTCACGATTTATGTCACTACGGCGAGAGTGCCAATTAAAAGAGAATCGAGTCTCTTTATTTGCTAGATTTCGAAATCGAATAAAGCAATCCATCAAATTCATCTCTACACACAAAAGAAGTGATGGTCATAAAACACAATTCCTTCTTCAGGCATTTACCAAAGACCAACTTCTTCGATATATAAATGGTGTATAGAATTGAAAGACGTTTCTCTCCGTAAGGAAACGCAAGAAGATTTCCACGGACGGATCAGTTACCTTATGACATTGACAAATAGACGGACATCCGGCGTAATTCGGGCCTAGCGCCTCACTTTTGCCGTCTGGACAACAGCCAAATTGAGAAGATTTACACATCGGACCTGACACAGTTATATCCGTCTCTGAAAAATTGCAACAATTATCATCTTGCATAATAATACATTTCAACAAAGATTGGCTAAAGAGAATAAAATGTACATTCAGGTAATGTACTCCTGTTATCCAACAATTTGCTCATATAATCTTTCTAAATACCTCATCTACTTTTTGTAGTTGAACTACAGTATCTATAAATTCTCTACGTCTTCTCTCGGTATACGGTTTTATAATGTACATGATAAATTATTTGATGTTCAATAAAGAGATTTATCACTCTTGGAGTGAACCAATTCATATAACAAAGAAGTAACGTGGACAACTGCACATGGCAGACCACTTGCATATTTAAGTTTTATATAAAGTTACATTATATGCATTTTATTGCAACAATCCTATTCTTGCTTTCAAAATAAATAATAAACTTTGTTGAATATACAGGTTAATTTACATCTTTTTGTATTTTCCATCTATAAAGAAAACAATATCATATTTTTCATTTTCTATAGAGAGATTTTTACCGCTGCGTCACTTTCAAAATTCACAGCTTAATTAAATTGAATTATATTATTTACGGAATAATCAAATATCACTGCGCATTAACTATATCTATTGAAATGGTTATCTTTCGTTCAACGTGCAAGAGCTTCGTTCATAACTCATAACATAGATAGAATAACCAGACGTGTATCAATATTTTCGTTTCCTAAAGAAACGTCGTCCCAGTGGTGAAAATTTGATAAACGATCGTCTGAACGATGCTAAAATTAACGATGTCAAAATATGGAATCTGAACCTCATGAAAGGAAACAAATAAATCATAGGTTTATTTGAGCAGTTTTTTATTTTCAGATTATTTATTTCGATGAAATTCAAACCACAGAAGAGTGAAAATATAACAATAGAGAGGTTTAATTTATATGGAAAATATTCACTATTCATGCATGTTATCGAATGTTTTACCAACTTAATTATGGTTCTAGGTCAATTCACCACCGACCAATTCACCCCCGACCATTTCACCCCTGGTCATTTCACCCCGACAATTTCACGTTATATTTTCAAATATATATTTTTTTACCAATATTAAATTTTAAACCTAACCTAACCTAACCTAAACTAACCT
>JAJNBT010191166.1:0-15250 GCA_028455955.1 Notopais sp. p TS-2021 | reverse complement strand
TTTGCTTTTAAGCTTTTTAAAGATATTCTTGGCCTACGAACTTTATGTAGGCCAGGTTCACTGGCCATTTGTATTTTGCTTACAGTATTCCTCTTATCTTATCTTATATTGGCCAATATTGATCCGAATAGTTACAAAATCATTAATTTAGGATGTAAACAAATTTTAGATACTGCTATTAATAGATCAACTGATCATTACTGGACTTTAATCTATGACTCTGTATATTTTCTCGTATACATCGCGTTAAGACTGATGTGTAGTAATTATCTAAAATATAATTTTCTTATCTATAAAAGTATAAAATATAATTGATATAAGGAGAAATTATAAGAAAACAACCTTGAATGCGATTTTTGATAAGGAGAAACTTTGCCATTCGATTCCATATGTAAATATAGTCAGTTCAAACACTCAAGACCCCACCGGGCCCTTCTGAAACCAGTTTAGTACAATGCTGTTAACTAGTCTATCTTCAGTTTATTTCTGTATACAGTACATCATTACTTCTAGGTGTAGTTTCACCTATTGCTTATACCCCCTACTTTTAGATCAGACTGTATATTGTTTATTTTTTATACAGTAGAATAGTTTTGTATATAATATAACTTCGCGTTTATATATTGAATACAGTGTACATCAAAAATACATAAATGTTATATGTTGACCATAGTTTTCAGTACAATTGATCTGGGAGTTGGGGTTTATAGATAAGAAGCTATGGGATGGGGATTACTTATTTTTCCATGGTCTTTGATCACACTCTTATCACGTGATCACTATTTGAAGCTTCTATCAGTACTATTGACACTGTATGGTCATATTCTCGTCTTAGTTTGTTACGAACAATCTTGAATGAGGTTCATAAATTAATTTGCCTTTATTTACCTTTATTTTGACTTTATTTGCCTTTATTACCCTATTTATTGCCTTTTATTTTGCTTTTGTGAAAAATTTAGATTATAGGGATTGGGAGACTGACTTTGTTAGGTTTTCCTACGGCAAATTAATCTCTTCATACCTGTTCTTTGTGTGATTGTTCAGGAACAAAGTGCAAAAGTTTCATTTGGATAAAAACAAAACTGTTTTAATATTACGCGTGTGTGTTAACAATCCGAGTGAATCCTAAGGGTACATCGACTAAATCCGTATACAGTATATCAATGACTTATATAATATAGGGGTTGATATGTGGGGGATCGGCTAGTCGTTCAAAAATATATTATTCAAAGCCTCTAAATCAGTGTTTCTCAACCTTTTTCTCACAATAGAACTTTTTCTTAATTTAATTTTGAATTACATATATAATAAGTTTTGTGTTCAAATTTAAAAACTGATTAAATGTTTTTAATTATTTTTAAGTTCAAATATCTTAGTGACATCGGTACTGGCTTTTAAAAGTATGAAAATTTTCAGAGATGAGTAGAATACGATTATAATATTTATCAAAGTTGATAGGAATTTCAGGCCTTGATAGATCAATGTTAGCTTGTAATTTTCACATGTAAATCGTAGTTTTGTCATTAAAGCGAGGAATAACGAACGTCCTTGAGTTTATGGAAGTATTTAAAAGATAAAAAATAGTCTATTATATAGTGGTATACGAGGCTTATCAATTCAGTTTTGATTTAAACTCTTTGATAACCAGTGTCTGAAGTTTATATTTTAATGAACTTAGTGACTATAGTGATTAACATTTATGATTAATTGTTAAATGTAGTGAATAATCTGTCACTGTATATTGACCGGGGAGAGGGTTATCTATGTATGATAATATTTGAACTTCAGAACCATGATGAGTCCATTGCGTTTGCCGTTGTCGTTGTCTGCGGCCAAAAGGTCAAATGACAAACTACTCCAAAGATTACTGGTAAATTATTTAAGGAATTTCACTTACATTTATTTAATCTTTATTATCTTATTTCATGGTACTACCATAGATTAAGCATTAGGGAGAAGTAGTATCCCATGTTATAATATCGTAGATTTTAATTTTTGTGGCAGAAATTCCGATTCGAAATGTCCGAAAAACATTAACTTTGTTGAGAGAAAACTTTCGTTCGGTTGTTCTAAATGCGTAAATAGAATAAGAAATTGATGTGTTTAAATGTTAATTATTTATAAAAGTTGTTAAAAAAGTAACCTCTTTAATACATGTAAGAAGAACCTGCTCGAACAAATTTATTTCTGTATAGAGTTTAAGTCTTTTTCGGATCTTCCTTTCGGAATTTTCGCTATAATTTTTTTTAAAAAAGATACCCGCAGTTGTCACTTCTCCCTATACTTATTCTATGATATTATTTAAATAATGGATCACTTCAAGATCAAGGCACTCACTCAACCTAACAACCACCCTACATTAGGAAGCTTGATGTGGAAGTGATCCTAAATAATATTTGGTTTAAATTAAACATGATCAATGGATAATTTGTAAAAAGTTGTCAAAAACATCAACACAAATGAAAAAAAAATTGTCCGACTTCACCCCAAATATTCTGAGCTAACCGTCGAACTTCTCATATTCAGCTTTAATAAATGGTTATAGACATTTCATGAGGATAACTTCTTGAGGCTCCTGCTTATTCCTCCTTCAATAAGAAGGAAAATTAAAAGTTAGAAACATCGGTTTAAATGTTGATCCTATTGACACTCCATCTATTTAGCTGTGCTTAGTTTAAACTTTGACAAAGATTTGTAGTTTTCTTTATTTTTTAAGCAAATGGAATCTTATCGACATATATATGGATGCTGTCATATCAGCTTTGTCAACTGATTTAATAATTCGTGCATAGTTTCAACCAGATTTTATTTTGCATCATAGAGTTAAGTCAACAAATAAGTCAATAAATAGTATAAGTACAAGATCCAATGCTCGGAATAATTGGTCGGAGTTCTGGATCAATGACATTTTATTAATTGTAACTGCTCCATAAATATACACAATTTTAATATATCTTATTGAATTCTTTCTGCATATGATGGCGATCTTGTGTAGCATAAACATTTAACATTCGATTAATTAAGTTTTTTCTTAAGTTTATTGATAGAAACTTTAGTTACTTATAATAATATAACTTTTCAAATTGTTTTATTCTTCATAACTTACGCTATTTTCTTGTACAATTGCATTTTTTTTCATTTTGTTGGATTCTTTTGAAGTTTTAACATAGTTTGGAGGATAAATAACTACAGCTTAAGTTTAAACAGGAATGTTTTGTCTTGATGGATTTGTTAACAATTTAATTGACAATCTTTACTATTTTATTGAAAGTTGAATGACCATAGTGTAACTTGTCCTGTTCTCTTTTTACAGCCTATAATTTTCCATGAATCGTTCAGCAACTATGAGACGAATCGTCATAGATCTCGATGTGACATTAATGAACCAAGAGCAGCCTTCAAGCATAGAGAACAACTAAAACATGCCCGAAGGATCGTTGTTAAACTGGGTTCTGCAGTCATCACAAGGGCTGATGGATATGGTTTGGCATTAGGACGACTCGCATCTATCGTTGAACAGGTAAAATACACACCAATATAGAACATTATTTTCAACAAATTTCTCTTTAAGCAGTTTAGGTATAAATGATATACATATAATAAATACAAAGTCAATATACAAATTAGCATTGAGGCAATGAATGAGCAAAGTTTATTGAACTATTGTAGTTGGTGTCCTTCAATTGTTTTTGACTCACCTTCACAGATATAATTTTGGTCTTATAGAATAGAGTCAGTATTCGGGTTATGGAATTTCAATCACGGGGACTTGTAGAAACTCAGCAAAAAACCTTAATTCACATAAAAACTATTCGTTTTTCTTGTAATTATATCAATATTTATAACTATCGTATTTTCTTATAACTAGGCTTGAATTTACAAAACTCGAAACGTTTTCACTACAAAATATTACATATACCGGTACATTCCAATTTCCAATGCACATTTGACCTTGCGTTAAATTCTTACGCAATAAATGTTTATTGTCCTGTCGAATTGAACATGTTTTAAGAATTCTATAAACTCTAAAACAGTTTAATAATCTGTATTAATTTTACAATATTCTTTGTTCACCATCACAAAATAATGTAATGTCAATATATAACAGAACCAATTTCTTCAGTGTAAATATTAGGATTTAAAAAAATCGAAACTTTTCATGTTCTAATCATGTTCAATTATAAAAAAATAAAGTTATTTAGATTAATTTCTGTCTAGATTTATTAATAATTATAGATACATTAAAGCTCTAAATGAAATACTGTAATTTTTTAGATTAAACAACTCCAAATAGTAAAGTCAGTCAGTATTTCCGTTCAATTCGTAAATCTAGGAATTTTAGGTTATGATAAATGCTAAAATTTTTATTGAAAAACAAATTGTTTTACAAATGAAACTAGTACTGTATATATATAATACTTAATATAAATCAAGGAACAAATATAAAATAACATAGAATACAAGTATAGTCAAACGATCGATCCAAGGTTATATCGTAATTAAAACCTTAAATGTTTTCAAGCCCATGGTTGGTTAAAAGAAACCCGTGTGAAAATTAGTTTAATATATAATCATTTGTTAAGAACTCTAGATTAAAAATATAATTTCAGTGTGCAGAACTTCAGAATGAAGGACGAGAAATGCTCATGGTTACATCTGGAGCAGTAGCTTTCGGTAAACAAAAGATGGCCCAAGAGTTGCTGATGTCTTTAAGCATGCGTGAAACTCTATCAGCAAAAGATAATCTCAGAGGAGTAAGTCTTTATTCTTCAATCAAATAATTGAAAGGTATTAATAAATTTATTTAAAACTAATTATGAAATTTGTTCTTCAGGAAGAAGTGAAGAGCTTGTTAGCTACTAGAGCTTCCGCGGCAGTTGGTCAATCTGGCTTGATGTCATTGTATGAAGCTATGTTCGCGCAGTATGGAGTCAAGATTGCTCAAATTCTGATTACTAAGCCAGATTTCTATAATGAAGAGACCAGAAGTAATTTAACTTCTACTTTGAACGAATTAATAGCACTCAATATTCTGCCAATAATAAACACGAACGATGCAGTGTCACCACCTCCAGACCTACAACTCGAGATCTCTCCTAAAATGGACATCAGGGACAATGATTCGTTGGCTGCTCGTCTCGCATCTGAAATTAACACCGATCTCATGATTCTCATGACGAATGTTGATGGAATTTATAACAGACCCCCTGGTGAAGAAGGCGCCAGGTTGTTAGACACATTTTCTCCCGATATGATATCAGAGTTGACTTTCTCCGGGAAATCCAATGTGGGTATAGGAGGAATGGATTCTAAGGTCAAAGCAGCCACGTGGGCGTTAGACAAAGGGACGTCTGTGGTAATTTGCAATGGCTTAAAACAAGGCGCCATTAACAGTGTCGTGAACGGGCGCAAAACTGGTACCTTCTTCACTACTCATAATGAATTCGGATTAGCAGTTGAGGTGTTGGCTAGAAATGCTCGAAAGGGATGCAGAATGTTGCAGAATTTAACTCCAGCTCAAAGGTCTTCTGCAATTTTAAAGCTGGGTGATCTGTTGGAAGAAAAGAAGGAAATGATCCTTATAGCCAATAGAAAAGATCTGGAAGAAGCTCAAGTCTCGGAATTGAGTCCTGCGATGACCTCACGGTTGCGGCTTACGAATTCGAAACTCAGCGGTCTCTCCACAGGCTTGCGTCAAATATCTGAAGCATCAACTGAGACCATAGGAAAGGTACTGAGAAAAACAAAGATTGCCGACAATATGCTCTTGAAACAAATTACTGTTCCTATCGGAGTTCTCTTAGTAATATTTGAATCTCGTCCTGATTGCTTGCCTCAAGTAGCCGCTTTAGCCATTGCTACAGGTAATGGATTACTTCTTAAAGGAGGTAAAGAAGCAAAGTACAGTAACAAAGCATTGATGGATCTTGTTAAAGAGGCATTGAGTACTGTGGGAGCGGAAACTGCAATTTCATTGATTAATACCAGAGATGAAATATCTGATCTTTTAAGCATGGAAGGAGAAATAGATCTGGTGATTCCCAGAGGTTCCTCAGAACTTGTTAAAACAATCCAAGAACAATCTCAGTCCATACCTGTTCTAGGACATTCAGAAGGAATTTGTCATGTCTATGTTGACAGTGCGGCGGACTTGGTCAAGGCCATTAATATCGGTAATTTTTTTCCTTAAATTGATAAAGAAGAAACTTTATATCATATTCAATTATTAAGGTTGTTTAAAATATGATCTCCTTCCAAAATCCACAAATATATATCTTAAGATCTGTTAATAAAATTTTATTTAATTTCAGTGAAAGATTCTAAATGCGACTACCCTGCTGCTTGTAATGCAATGGAGACCCTTCTCATCCACGAAGACGTGTTTAAAAATACCAACTTTTTCACTACAATTTGTCAAACTCTTCAGAAGGAAGGAGTTAAATTAAATGCTGGTACTAGACTTGCGGAAAGCCTAACATTTGGTCCTCCTACCGCCAAATCTTTCAAGTACGTAGTTCGTTCACTTAATATTATAAGTTATATTTTTGGATAAATTGAACGTTTTTTAGTCTTTAATAGAAGATGAAGCTGGAAAATTCAATAAAATATTGGAGATTTGAAGATATCTTCTCATAAAATTAGTGAAAATATAGTATTTTAATTATAACTGTAAATAGAATGTTTTAATAAGTATTATTCATTTTCTAGGATCGAATATGGAGATTTAGAATGTACGATGGAGCTGGTAACGAACATCGAAGAAGCAATTGAACACATTCATCGTTACGGATCTTCACACACTGATGTAATCATCACCGAAAATAAAGAAAATGCTGAACACTTCTTGAAGTCCGTAGATTCTGCGTGCGTTTTTCACAACGCTTCCTCGAGGTTCGCTGATGGTTACAGATTCGGTCTTGGCGCAGAAGTTGGCATCAGTACTGCCAGAATTCACGCCAGAGGACCTGTTGGAATGGAAGGATTGCTCACTACTAAATGGATTCTTACTGCTGACGAAGCTACTACGTCCGATTTCACTTCAGGCAGAAAGACCTATGTCCACGAACACCTTCAAGTAAAATCGGATTATGTTGAACCCGAAAATTCTTTCAAATTAAGTGAGGAACAGTAAAAGAAATATATCTAGATATTAAGGTCATATCCATAAGCTTTAATTTTCCTTATTTAGAATAAGCAAAAGAATATTTTCAATATTTATGTATGGCAAAGGACATTTTGTATTAATTATAATCTTTTAATATACTGGAGATTTTAAAACAACATATTATATACGGTATATATAACTATTTTTAAATATGCTTCCCCTACCACTAAGTTTGAACTTCAATTCTATTCCTTTTCTTACAGGGAAGGCGAACAGTTTTAAGGACGCGTTCCTAAAATTATTAAATTCCTTCCGAAATTCAAGACTACAACAATAATTTACTCTAATTAATCTATTTACAATGGCTAATTAATATATTGTAAATGAGAGAAAACATAAAATTTGATCTAGTGCCTCTGACGAATTTTCTTAAATGTCTCAGTTGATTCCCTGTTTATTGAAATTTTGTATAGTTAGTCAAAACTTAGCTGTATTAATAGAGCAGTTAGTTGGATCAATTGACTGATAACGACCCATGTTTTTGGGAGTTTTCTACTACAAGTGAAGTTAGTTTGGTTTAATTCATAACCATACTAACCTAATCTAACCTCATTTGTAGAAAAGAACCCTTAAAGGAATTTGGGTCGTTATTGTTAAAGTGATCCAAAATTTAAAAACTGTTTTATGTATTTTGTTTTAATGAATGTTTCAAATAATTTATTATATCAGATTTAATTATTTTAAGAGTCACATGTGTCTGTTTAAATTTTAATATTAAAATATTATCCTTTACTATTTTTTTTTGTTGAAATCTTGAATATCCTTAATCAGACTGGAATAATCCTTGATACCACAATGAAGGGAAAGAAAATATTACTGTACATTACGAACATTTATTGTAGTACAATAAACATGGTACAATATCTAAACATTGTTTTTGAGAATCCATCGGTACATTAACCGATATTGTTCCTTAATTTGATATTTCCAATGATGGGGAGCAGAAAGAGTCTCGCAACAAATGGCAGTGATTAGAGGCAGATTTGTTGCTTCAAAGAAAAAATATCTGAAAAGTATTTACAATAATAGTCTCCTACGTTGAAATATTGATGTAGAATTCTCTTTGAAGCAAGTTTCTTGTGACTTGAAATTTGAATTCTGATTAAAAAGATTTTGTGAGGATTCTCAAAAAGTCGTTTTAGAAGATCAAAAATACTTAAGAATTAAATAATCAGTTATATATATTTCTCATTGGGTTTTCGTATATATAATTTCACAATTATTAACATTCTTTTTTATAAATTATATTTAATTGAAGCAATTTTATATAATAGTCTGCATTATAAATTTAGCAAAAATAGCAAGCTACTCTTTTGACGCGGGTGATATCTGTTACTAGTATTTAGTATAGGATTCCTAAATAAACTGGGATCTAATATATAATCTATTGTGGCTATTAGAAAATAAAATTAAAAACATTTTTCACTTCTATATTTATACAATTGATTGTTCATTTTACACAAATATTATTATTGTCTCGGTTAAAATAATTTCAAAAAACATCATCAAATAAATTTGATTTTTAAAAATCAAGAATTTAAAGTAGTATTTTTTAGAACTTCAGTATGAGTGATTTATAGTCATACTTTTTAATCATGTCTCAAGTTATAGTACACATCATATGAACACGTGATTCCAGCATGCATACGCCATGTACGGAGAGAGATTGCATGCCAATTATAAAACTTTACCGACTGTGGGGGTAAAATCTTGAATGATGACTGGATATACAAAACCCGATGACGTCATCATCAATCCTCCATCCCGCCTCAACTGCCCAATTATAAATGTGTTCGATTTATCCGTTTACATATACTGGAACTTCGATATAAATGCAATATGGGATGGTAAAACTCGCGATCATATGTGGATGATACCCAATGTTACTATAGGGGGCAACTACTGATGGTTGCCCGATATTCTATCGTGAAAATCGGGACCCGATAGATTTATACCTAAAATATCAAGCTGTTCCGCTATTTATCAATGAGCGTCGTGAAAATATAAGAGTAGGTTTAATGTAAAAGATTTCAACAAGACTGTTACAAGATACTTAGTAGACATGACAAAATACTAATAATACTTGTCATACTTAGTTAGACATGACAAAATACTAATAATATACAAAACCTAAGTTTATCATTTAAAAGCAAAGATTTTACAAAGTTTACAAAAATTATTATATTTGTGTTACGGAATATGAACTTGGTTTATCTAGCTAAAGAAGCTAACTACGTACTATATAATGTTCTGGTCCAACAGTTTTTCTTTAAGGGCAAACGTTTTAAAATGAATGTAAGATATTTCTGCCTCCGTAGTTCGTTGAGCAGTTTATTTTTTATCGTGAAATGAAAAGGAACATTGCCGAACTGATCGAAGAAAAAAATAAAAAAAAACAAAAAAAGGTCACACAGTGTGAACAATTTATTATTTTTTGTACAAAAGATACATTCACACAAATTGGAGGAAAATCTATTATGCTTAGAATTAAAATTGGAGAATTAATATTAATAAAAAAATCTTTATATACTAATCATTAACTACTGGTGAGCAGGTTGGTTTTTATCAATAAAATGTACAGTAATCCCTAAAGTTTAGTTTCTTAGCACCAGTGCTAAATTAATATCATTGTACATTTGTGATTATTTTTACAAGTTCAGACAAAGTTTAAGAATTTGTTTAATAAACATTGAGATCAAGAACTCTAAAATGGTGGAATTCAAATTGCTTTTGTATAATTTCATCAGGTTTATAAATATCTGTTTAGTGCGATATATGAGAACTAATAGATTTTCATGTATTCAAACCATATCTTATATATATAATGAGTGGATCAGAAAAATATCGATAATGAATCCATCTTCGGTAATGTATTAATTCTGATGTAATTTAACTAAGAAACACGACAAAGAAATTATGAAATCGGAGTAACAATTTTTTTTGGTATTATAGGAGACTCTAAAAATTTGAACATTTACAGCACTTGATACATGAACACATTGGATTTGGTGGATCTCGGATCATTTTAGTTTGTACATTATACAAGCTTCCTATTCTTAACAATGTACATCTCGTTATGACAATACTAGATATAAGTGTCGTCTGTTCATTTATGAAAATAATCTATCTGAAGAAACGTGAAAGAACTAGATATTTACTTTTGATTATCGTTACGAAAGCCTAAAGCAGTGATTTTCACCATGTTCCTTTTGAAAATAAAAGCTATCAATATTTGATGAACGGGATTTAAATGATTATAGAGTTCTCCTAAAATATTTTTTATCAATTTTTCATCAACTGAATCTTGAAATCACAAATGCTTGAATCTTTGTTTTTATAACGAATTCAAAAACTATTTCTGACTATGAGACGTTCCTCGGCAACTAAATTCGTATCACCTGTGAGGAATGTTCCCATCTGATGAATCACACACAAAAACACCGAATCGATCACCACAATAAATAAAACGTTCTCCTATATTACATTGAGACGTCTGACGAGTCCCATGGCATCACTTTCATCGCTGCCGTTCCTTCTGATCACCGGCGTCAACAATTTATATAATACTGAAGAGGGAAACTTTATGCTCGGAGCGTTGGTCAAACGAGGTAGGAGGAGGTATGCTGCTCGGGGTTAGGGCGTCGGCCTGTTGATGCTGAAGAGTCGAGCAGCAGGTGGAGGGCAAGGGGCTGGGCCCCCCATTGGCAATTGATAAACGACTGCTGTGAATGCTCATGACCGTCGTCGACTGGTGCGGCGGTCCTGTCCGCCATCTTCATTCCAAGCGTGTCTTGTAGGAGTTTTTCCAGATGGCCGCCAGCACTACTGACGAGTGGAAACGATGGAAGATCGCCAATGGGAGCGTACATCGGAGCAAGATCGTCCAAGACAGTTTGCCGAAGAATTCCAGCTGTAATAACATTCAATTAAAGTTCAAAATTGATTGTGATTAATTTTTCTAAAGGAATTTAAATTTTATTTACCGAAAAAGAGATCAATAAGTAGAAAAACTTTCTCTTTACAGTTATGGAAAGAAAGGAGTTTATTATAAAAAGTGAAATTTTCTTACCTGTACAGGATTAGCTTCAACTTTGGGAGTTTCGAAAGTGTAAATGACCCACATGGAAAGATTACAAATCAGAAGGAATGTCACAATCTGCCGCCCAGGCCGAGTTCGCTCTTGTTCGGGAAGAACCACTTGTCGTCGTTGAGTGTCTTTGATAAACACCATTTGAATCATGACCTGGAAGGAATTATATACAGTGTCAGAGAAGTTCAACTCTCATCTTAAATATATGAATTCTATGGAACATTCGCTCTTACCTGAACAATTGAAAGAATGGAAGTAACCATGACTAGAAGATTTGGTTCTTCAGTAAAGGCAGATAGAGAACCAGCTATCGCCGAAAATGTTGCATACGCGAATAATCCGAAGGCAGATACGAACAGCAAAATGTCGTCAAGTTCTTCTTCACGGTCACCGAAGAATTTCAAATGTCGAACTCTGACGTAAAAAGTGTTTGAGGAAATTAGGTTCAATTTTCGTGTGGATGTGTTATAAAATGGAAAAACTGTTTCAAAATTCTTGACAATTTTAATAAAGAGTAATTTCCAGAGATAATATAACAACAGCACACTTCCTACCTGCAAAAACCAATAAAGATGGCAAGGATGCTGAAGAAAATGATCCCACAGTGAGACACGTCCGCAAGATATATGGCCAGCATGCGAAGTTCCTTTTGCTCGATCAGCACGAAGAATAAAATCAAGCAAATCACAGTGGCCACCAGTACAAGTAGTCCACAGAAAAGACCTTTGCTGGCACCAATGCAGTCCACTTTAGTGTAGCATCGTCGGGACATGGTTGACATACCATCAGCTGGTGCTTCAGCATCGTAGGTAAACCTTAATGATTGAGAAGTACATCAAAAGATCAGTCAAAATTCATTGAAAGAAGAAAGAAAAAAATTACAATGAATCGAAATAAGTTTATTTTGAAATATTATTTTAGATAAAATGAAAAATTGTTTATGACGTTGCTCTAGATTTTTAGCAATAATTATGCAAATACACAATATTTCTATATATGTTTACTAACTTTGGGTTTCTTCCAATGTGTTTCCACATGATGTAGACAACAGCAGCTCCAATCAACGAATATTCCACAATAAATGGATACAGATACGGAGCTGAATCAGAGACGATGGAACCCATGATTTCCATACGTTCACAAGTACGGTTGACGAGGTCCTCTTCAGTCACCCAGTTACCTGAAAATGTTTGGTTTTCTGGATGTGTCGAGGAGTAAAAAGCATTAATAATGATATCTTATTATATAACCGAGATATAAGACATCATTGATAATCGGTATCATTCATAAATGAGTTTCAGGATTTAGGAATTGATTTGGTTGCTAAAATTACCAAGTTCAAAAACACAAACTTCTAAAGAAACAAACAATCAAAGATATCAAATAAACATTGAAACAACCAAACGTATCTATTTTGGTAAATCCTTTAGAATATAACCATGCTGATTGATATATATACCATTTTACAGTACATGCAATTAATCATCTTTGTTTTAGAATGTTGCTTGTGAAATTTTCCTGCCGTAATTTAAAAAAAATTAAATTTTAGCAATTTTTTAGATTTTTTCTGTCAGGAATATGTAAAGTTAAAAATGTTCAAAATAAAATTAATACAGACCTGTAGCACAGACATTGTACTAATTTAAAAAAAAAACTTATAAATATATTATATTTTATTAAATAAATACTTTAAAAGCAATGCGAAGATATCTGTATCGTTAATCACATTATCTAAAAGGCTTAGGAATAACACCTTGTTGCAGCCCAATTATACAGAAAGTGCAATATATTTGTGTCTTGGGTCATACTATATTGCACAAAGATTGCAAAGTGCAAATTATACATAGTTTTTTCTTTTTAAATATTGCATAGATAAAGAAACAATCAATACCTAATCGTACATAGTCTGCCAATTTTTGCTGAATTGGTTCAGAAGAAGAAGTTATTCAATACTTGTCATATTGTGATAAATACAGTTTATTCGAATTGGTATCTAATGAATGATTATTTATAAACAATAGTTTTCTAGTAATTGGAAAACTAAAAACTCGATATGAATATAGCATTATAGTTTATATAAATTGGCAAACCATTTATAATCATGCCCTCGTATCTGAAACTGCTACAAAAATGTTATTTTCATTAAAAATAACCTACTTATCAAGAATATACGTTTTATTATCAGGATTGTGGTTTTTAATACATCAAGGATAATAAGTAATGCTTTCTAAAAGCACTTTCTAAAGTAGGAATAAATCATAAGTATTACAAGTACTTGCAAACCATTCCAAACAGCTGCAAATATTACAAATTATTACACAAATTGTAGGTAAATTGGGAAGGATTCTCAACAGACGACCTACCATTGGACATAGTCTCATTGAGCTCAGATAATTGATAATAGGACCGAAGGTTGTACATATATTTGTTGGGTTGCATCAGCCCTCGATTTTCCAAGGCACGTCGAATGCCCTCTACAAGAAACGCCCGAAAAAAAGATGTCAATAAATGTTTACGGATTAAAGATTCAATAATTTATAGACGCCCCAAAAGTAAATATGAAGAAGATCCTTATTTTAAATACTACAAAGGTACTCCTTAATGCTATTTCATACCCATGATCATGTAATCCTCTCCCGTATGACCTTGTGTCACTCTGAATTCATTTATTTCCTTTAAGCTTTCTCGCACCAGTGTTCGAATCCAGACGCACAAGTTCGTGGCTACAATATGCATTAGTCCAAATCGAGACAAAAATTTGAACTTGTGAATGTTCAACTGAAAATAAATTCAATTTTATTAATTCAAGTTGAGTAGTTTCTACAAAATGAATTATAATGAAATAAAGAGTTTAAAATAAAATAAATACTTAAATAAAATTAAGACTTACTCTGGCATTCATAAAGATGAAATACATTTGCATGAAAGTGAACACAAGTTGTAAGAGAGGGTTGACTCCTCTCAAAATCTGATGGCATGGAGAATTAATGGGAATTTCGAAAAATATACCGAATTCTAGACCATTGTAAATCATTGTTCCCAGTCCAAAAGCTGAAAAAAGAAAAAGAATATTGTGAAATATATTTTTAAATGTTGAATTAGAAAAACTTAAATGTATTTCATGCCATTGAGAATATCTTGGTATGAATTTATTACCTATGGCTCCGATTCTAAGGAAGAAAGATCCGTGGCTATGGTCATTGTCGCTCGTCTTGTGCTTTTTAGGCTTCGGTATAGAGGTCGTGAGCTTCTCTTGAGTAGGAGAAGCATCTGTAGGAAGAACTTCAGGCTTCCGTACCTTCTGCAGAATTCCCTGACGAAGGGAATACGTCATCAGGTGGAAAATATTAAAGTAAAACATCGAAGCTCTTCATAATATACGTCATTAGGTTTTATTTTCGGTTAGAAACAAAAATCTTAACAAATAAAATTAATAAATCAGCAAATAATTATTTTTTTATTGTTTTATGAATAGGAATTTAATATTTTTCAAAAAATTTATTTTTGAAATACCTAAACGTACATTCTATTTTATTTTAAAATCAAAAATAAAAGTATCGTATAATGTTACAAGCACATGCCTTATATTTAAATGGAAACTTGTGTGATAAGCATAACTACTTACTACAAATGCAAGCTACGAATTGTTTTGCAACATTTCATGAGAATAACAAACAAAAACGCATGAGAGAAACTTTCTCACAGCTTTTATCATCAATCACAGTCATAGATATAAACAGACAAAACAGAAGTTTGACGCTAAGTTTATCTTTGTCGAATGTTATTTAAAAGTGATACATCTGGTATTGCTCCGATTACTATAGATGCCTATCATTTAAATACGAAGATTTCAATGCCGCATCTTAATCATAGGGAGGTGATTAGTTAATATACAAAAATATTTTTGTTGAATTTGATCAAAGTATTTACATAGACTTGAGATTCATATCAAAATTATTCCGTAATCGTGATCGAGTACGTGAAAGTACATATAT
>JAJNBT010190750.1:0-11311 GCA_028455955.1 Notopais sp. p TS-2021 | reverse complement strand
TGCATCGAATATGTTGTTTCATTTTTTTGTAGATGTTCCCAGTTCAATTTCTATAGCGGACAAACATACACATACGCAAACACACACGCATTCATTTACAGTATATATACAGTATATAGATTATTATTATATTCTGTACATATAAGTGATGAATTAAATTGATTTATTTGAAATACCAGGTGCTCCTCTAACTACTAATGGATCGATTGTGGAATGCGGTCCTCAAGGAAAAGCATGTCCTTCGAGTCACAAGTGTCACCTCTCACCCCTTGGAGAATATGCTTTATGCTGCCCAAAACCACGTCAGTACCGTGACCTTTATCACTTTACTTGGTTTATCTGTGACACATGCCTCTTGGCAGTGTATAACATGGTTAGTTTTAATTTGATTTATTATCGTAGGTGAAGTTTGTTTTAATGATCGAAACTCTGGAGACTGTGAAGGATCCATCCAGCGTTGGTTCTTTCACCCGATTTCCAATCGATGCGAGAAGTTCCGTTATGGTGGTTGTGGAGGTAATTTGAACAACTTTCAGTCCAGAGAAGAATGTGAGAATGCATGTCCTGTCCTTACTTCTTGTCAAAGAATCAGACAGAAGAACATTCGTCAATCACAGAAGGATAAAAAGGTTCGTTGATAATTAACAATTTATTCTTAAAATATTTTTATTCAAATAAATTCTGTAATAATTGACATTAAAAGTTTGACATTATATCTAAATTTAATTATTTTATGAGTTAATATTTAAATAAAAAGTCTTATCTCTTTCACTGACTTTTGATATTAAAGTCATTGGATAAATAATATCAGTGATATATATTTGTCATATAATTTAAGCAATATAAAAAGTAAAAGTTAAATTGGTATAGCAGATTACATTTATGCCCAAATGTGACTTGACTACTGGATTATGGAAACCTGAACAATGTTTAGAAGAATTGGGAGTATGTTGGTGTGTCTCTGTCAATGGAGATCAGGTTTCTGGAAGTCTAACAAGAGGTGTTCCTACTTGTCAAGGAAGTAGTAGGACAGCAAGACTGCTAAACAATGATCCGAACAAACCAACTAATATGAGTAAGATCTCTAGCCTGTCACTATTCGTTGTTATGACAAAATTAAATTTGAATATCTGTTCATATAGTGTACAGTGTACATACAATTATTATTGAAAGACTATTTTCTATGTAATTATAAATACGATATATTATTTCAGTTTGCGAACCTGGTCAAACTGTTCATGTCTGTGATAAAACAATGTGCGAAAATAAGGTAATGAAGTAATCCACCTGAATCCAAGGAAAATTTTATTTTACATGAAAATATTTACCTCTTTTTTTACGAAAATTGAACATTGTAGTGCAAATCAATAATTCGACTTTGACGAATTATTCGTCATTAGAGAAAGAGCTTAATTTCTAGCTTCCAGTTAAATTTCCATCAATAGCCAATATATATATGTTCTTTTTCAGGTGTGTCTTTCTCATCCAGGAGCTGTTTGCAGAGTAAACCCATGCAGTGGTTGCCACATCCAGTTTGTTGATGCACTCAATGCTCCAGTTAATTGCGAAGTTGGTCTTACCGACTGCCAAAAACAATTGCAAAAAGTATTGAATTCCGTAGCCTTTGAACGCCCCAATAGGATATTGATAGGTAATTTCGTTCGTTATTTGGATTTATAGAATGTAACAAAAGATCTAGTTTTGCTCTTAATTTACTTAGGTTAAAATAAAAGACCAATTTCTAAGGATTATTTTCAGATTACCCATTGCCTCCGTCTCCATTACCAACTCCACACGTAAATTATGATGTCGATCTCCTCAGAAATGTAGACGTATATTACACTAACACTCCTGTTGCCTCCAACTATAAAAAAGATGACAAGATTATTAGTTTAAGAGATGGTAGAAAGATGGTAGATAGTCCTGTTAAAGTAGAAGTTCCTTCAGTTGATTCTGAATCCATTATGAGAAGCAAGAGAAACGCTCAGGTATATATTAGCGATTTAATTATTTAAGACTATATTTCAAGATGACATTGATAAACTATATTATATTGTATATTAATATAATTCCATTACCTATATATTGTCTATAAAAACACAAACATTATAACTTAATTTTTTATAATTTCATGTAAGAAACACTGTAAATTTTCTCTTTGACTTTCAGTCTAAATTATTAACTAACTCAGCGATGGTTGATCATCACTTGATGGACCCTCAAGACGTTTCAGAATTTTTAACAGCAGATGGAAGTTATTTAGGAACTCCAGGATTTTCTATCGATAAAACTATGTTTCCATCAGATCCTTTCAAGGGTTAGTAATATATTTCTAATAACTAATTATTCTACAATATCTAATTGCATGTAGTGACCTAAATGGTGCCAATTTTTTATTGTAATTTACGACATATGACAAGGAAGCCAAAATATACATTTTTAGCCAGGTTTTTATTTAATTAGAGGATTATTCCCTGAAGAATCTTACGGTATGATTCCACTACAAGAGTTTCTAACTCTTTCCAAATAAAATCAGAAGTTGGGAATAAAAAATGATTGCTGAAACGCAATCAAAAACAACAAATTCAACATGTCAAATACTGTATTTTCGACGCGTTTCGAACATCAAGTTCATCTTCAGGGACAATTCTTCACCGACAATTAAAAAATATCAAAAACACTACGTAACAGTATTTAAACACATAATATAAATATTAAAAAATATTAATATCTGGACAGTTTAGTTTGTCAACTACAAAAGTGAAAGCAGATAAAGGTATAAATTAACTAAATAACATTAACTATAAATATACATTATAATAACGGGATTAAGCGATTAATAGAGGAATAGATAATTCATCTCTATTTAAACTTCATATTTAATTAAAAGACTTTCGGCTACGTAGAACGAAGATTTATTTGTCACTGATTTAAGAATTTTAAAATTATGTTTGTATTTAAATCCGTTCTCTGGAAGATGATGGTTGCGGATTTGTTAAAGGAATCAAGAGTTCAATGGGAGACTCCTCTTCATAAATAATAAGTTATAGATCCTTAATAGACACAAAAATGTTTTTCGAATATGAAAATTACAAGAATTGCAAATAAATTTTGTAATGTTTATTTTGCTTTTTCAAGCTTAAAACAACCCATTTTATAGAAATATTTGCGATTTCGACTACAATGGTAATTTGTTACAGATCCTCTTCCCAAACCTGGTACTTGTCCAAACAACCCGAGAGATTTTAGTTTGCTTCAATGTAATCCCACTCAGGATTGTACAGTAGATTCAGACTGCCCAGCAGATTCCAAATGCTGTTTTACTGGATGTGGAACAATGTGTTTACAACCGAAAGGTAACTTTACATTTTAGAAGACAGTAATGCCACATAATTTGTTCATTTCGTTTAAAACTCAAAGATGCAAATAAATTCCTAACAGGCTATTCGTTGGCAAGAGTATATTTTTTTCGCAGCGTGACTTTATTCATTATTACAGAAACTCCGGCTTCATTAGGAATGACACTTGAGGCACCTCAATGTCACAGCGATGGCTCATGGGTTCGCGAACAGCGATCTGGTGACATCGCATGGTGCGTAGATGCTAAAGGCCGACCATTGCATGATACTGTCACCAAAGGACACGTACGATGTGGGCCAAATGGTAATTTATAAGTGTTTCTATTATTTATCCTCGATTTCAAATATGGTAATAATTTAGATTTGTAGATTCCGAGATTAATTATAAATAATATTTTAATTATTATAAGTTGAAATCCAAAATATTGTCGTGTTTCTTAGGACAAATACTTGAACAAATGTCTCTCGGATACGTGTGTCCTAGAGGAATTCGTCCTAGAGTGTGCACCGATGAATGTTTGAACGCGGTTTGCAGTGATCATTCCGACGCAGTTTGTATAGCCGATCCATGTGACCAATGCAAAGTTTCTTTCTACAAGTAAGTCCACAAATTGTCATATTTTAACTGAATCAACATCTATCATAGGAATTCATACAGTTTGAATAGTCATAAGTCATAAATCAAAGCGAATAAATTTTGAGTCACAATAAATGAGTAAAAACAATATTTTGTATCTTCTTTTCATAATAATTTTCAGACCAACTGGTGAGAAAGTTATTTGTGAAGACAAATGTTCCCAACGTTTATCAACTGGAATGTGCCGAGCATCTTTCAAAAGATTCTTCTACAATTCTACAGCTAAACAGTGTCAAGAGTTCATCTATGGTGGTTGTCAAGGAAACGATAACAATTTTGATACAGCGATGGAATGTCAAAATGAATGTGGAGATTCAGGTATTTTAAATTGCAAAACTTCACAAATTAAATTATAAATTGTTCAGTTTAGTTTAGCAACAAATTATTTACAATATATTACTTGTTATTAACACTAACAGCACTCTTATAAAGAAGCCAATCGTAAACATCACGAAAAAATCAGTAAATGTAGAATAAAGTATAATAAATAATAGAAGACACTTCAATATTTCAAAGATCCAGTAACAGGAATGATCTATTAATTATGAAGCTATATATATATGAAACCCCATCAACGATTTAAAATATGAAGGAGTAACTGAAATCTTAAGGATATTTAAAAAATGTATGTTCATATTATTCAATACACTACATATTTTGCTATATTTTGAATTTTAACATTAGTAGTAAGACAGATACGTCTTTAAATGGAGCGATCAGTTTACCTCCGAAATATCACAATTTATAAATTTTCAACAAGATGGTTCGACAACTTAAAAGAAATGTATTATAAATTCTTCATTGTATTTTACACAATAATATCAATGATAAATAGGTATTATCTGTTTTGTAACTATTATATTTTTCAGTGTTGACTTGTGATCAACCAGTAAAATCTGGTCACTGTAGCGAAGGTGAAGCTAGATGGTTCTACAGCAAAATCTCGAAGAAATGTGAGCTCTTCTGGTACAGTGGTTGTGGTGGTAATGACAATAATTTTAACAGCAAGGATACTTGTGAAAATACTTGTCCAGGTAACATTTTATAAATATTATATTATGCAATAAAATATCTAAAATTATGCACATATAAATGTTAATAGTTTAATAAAGTGTATTTAATTAATCATCTGATATGTTAACAGATTTGATTCTATGTCCATACTGGTCTGTTTCAACTATGGAGCCAGAACCTTGTTCACGATCTGCCGCTTGCTCAAAACAAATTTGCCATGGATACCCAGACACCATTTGCAAAGTTGATCCTTGCTCTTGTACTGCTCACTTTTACAATAAAGATGGTGACCGTGTTTCCTGTATGATGGCTACTGAATCACCAAAAACTAGACTGTCTTTCACTTTTGAGGAGGTATGTCAGCATCTTAAAAGAGTACAAAAACAACAATAAAAGACTGTTTCCAATAAATAGATAATGAAATATCCTTTAGATTGTAAAAATCGTATAACTTCTACAGGATATACTGAACAAATTCATAAAATGTCATAATAATAAATGTACAATCAATATATCAGTTTCCACAAATCTATATTTTTGAGAAGATTGTATCAAAACTGTTCACATATATTTTTCTTTAGATTAACCAATATATGTAAGGAATTTTAGTTATTGGCAAATGTGTTAAGAAATTTCATTAGGTTCCAAAAGATTTTTGAATTCCGTTGTTTTATTCAAGGACTCATCAGAAAACAATGAAATTTTGATGAGTGGCAAATCATCTGGTCCAATCACAATCTTTTTGGAAGGAGAGCCAACCATGACGCGATGTGAACTTCTACAAGGACATTTGCGTCAAACAAATTCGCGTAGATATGTTGCGCAATGCGATGATGAAGGAAGGTTCGTTCCTACCCAGTGTTATTCGACGCCTTTCATTGAATCGTTCATTCCTAGTTCTATCGATGAAAATACCAATGAAAATACCATTGAATTCAAGAGCATTCGAACTCCGAACTGTTGGTGCGTTGACGAGATCGGCAGGAAGACACAGCCAACAATATATTTCAAGAAAGGAGAAGTAACATGTGGTAAGTTTTGATTGGTCCTTAAAAATTTCTTAAAATAAAGATTGTTTTTAATTGTGGATTTAATTTTCAGACATCGTCTCAGTGGAATCTGTGGTTGTAACTTTAGGATTTCGTGGTAAGGAAATTGGTGTTGATAAATTAGGAGAAAGGAACGGAAACGAAATTAAGAAGCAAGTTTCTATTCTGCTCAAACAACTCAAAGCAGAAACAATGGAAGATGAAGTCAATGTGATTGACCTTCCAGATTTAACGCAAGTCAAGTTTACTCTATTAGGAAAGAACAAGGTGGATGTTGCTTACCAATTAGAAGATCAGGTAACATACTTATTTTTTATTACATATAATTAATTTAAATCATTGACATTTTTACCACTTTGCTTAATTTCTGCAGGTTCGTCGAGGAGGTTTAGCTCTTCGAGTAAATAAAGAGAAAATTCCTGCCGACCTTCGAGCCTCTTGGTTTCATCACCAGGTATCTGAACCGAGGTGGAAAATCCCTTCTCAACTGTCGACAATCAGCAACAAAATCATGTTAGGTCCGCGTGAGATAGTCAATAAAGTAGTATCTCTAGATCCTCCCTACCTAGCAGCAACTGTCATCTTCATCGTATTGTCAGCCATTCTAATTTGTGGTTTAGTCATAGCTGTTGTTTTGTACCGCAGGCACATGACGGGCCAATATCCCAAGGTAAGTTAAATTAATTATTTACAGGGTAGCCCCTAAGGAGACGGAATTTTCGTTCTTCTTTTCCTGGTTAAGAATAAGATAAATGAATATGTATAAAAATGAAATAAATTACAATTTTTACGTATTAATTTAAATGATTGTGTTGGTTAGGTAAATCGACAGAAAATTTTTAATACCTGAAGTAAACTTTCATTGACAGGCTGCGAGAGGTTCACTACAGTCGTTGGCTTTTAGCGATAGTTCTTTGGACCGTCGAAGCATGATGTCTAATTTGTCTGACCAACGACGGTGTAGCAACGGTATATTGTCACCACCTCATTATGTCAAGCGTCCCACAAATATCGTCACAGTAGAGGAAGAATATAGAGCAGGAATACACTGAAATCAAGTGATTAACGAAAAGCTCCCAGATGTATTTACCATGTAATTGCAGTCTCCAATTTTCTAAGAAGAGTTCTTTCTCCAAACTGATTCATTCGATTGTTAATATCTATTTGTAAATCACCCAAACACAATCCTTTTAATACTCGCTTTTCATGTAAAAATCTATTTCACATTCACTGAGTGCAGTGAGTGAATTGAATAAATCCAAAAGCGTGTCCCTTCAATTCACAAACTCTAGTAATGCACAAGAAATTATATAATTTTAAATTCCATTTCATCTATAACTATGGACTATATTCTAAAGTCATAATAACAGTCTATGGCAACGATGCTCAAACTATTTGGCAGTCATACTACTGTAAATCGTTGGGCTAATACAATTATGAGAAATAATATCTTAACTTTCATTTTTTGAAAGTACTTCATTCCTACACGAATGACTAATCTCTTTGATTAATTTCTCTACATTAATTTAGCTCAGTGTATAAATTTGGTTTATAGTTACTATAATAAGAGCCAAATAACGATTCTATTATATTATTATTCGTTTGACTGATTAAAATAAAAATGGTTTCCTAATTGACAGGACAACGTCTTGAGTATCCATAATCTAAGATTATACTTAGAAGTTATGGCTCCAACTGTGCATTTATCAATATTTTTCTACCAACTCTCATGATTTGCTCATATATATACATACTAATAATTTATTTATTTTTTCATATTTTATGATACTTAATATATATCTTTCAATGAATTAATACTTCAATTTGTATAGAATGACTATATTTACTTGGGCTTAGTATTTATAGCATATAAGAAACATTGATTCCTACTATTTATGTGTTAGTAATACAATTATTTATTATTAATTTGAACACATTTCAATGTGTGTTTATTTCATATTAACCAAATGTCTCGAAATGCGGATAAAATTAAATAATTGAGGTTTTTGTGTGTGTCACAATATGAATCTTCCAGTTTGATCATCAGTAATGAATTCTTCTCTCATATATGTGACATGCGTGACTCTATAATAGTCTTTTAAATGCGGCTCAAATTTTTACTACATAATTATATATTAATTATGTGTAAGTAAATACTGTACTTGTATTTACTTCATCAGTGAGATATTTTTCTACTCTTGCAGACTCTTGCTATCGAGCTTGGGATTAAAATAACAATCTCCTCCATCGTGTTTTATAGAACACATGAGAGTGTAATTGTTCAATTGGTCCCTAGCTTCAATTAAAAATGTAGTTGTGAGAAATTTGTTATATAAGCTAATATATTTAAACGGATGGTTCAATGGCAACCATTTCAAAAGGCATTATTTAATAGTTTTCCTGTAAGTTATGAATGATAAATATATTATATCATGTTATTCTGTTATATTTCAGTAGTGTTGTTAGAAATAAATGATAATAATTTGCATGTTTTTTAAATGGTAATTTTGATAGTTCTTTAAACTTAACCACCTGAGTGTATTTTTACGGGTCAAGTTACGTTAGGCTGGTTTGATATAACTCTAATTAAACCTAACCTGAGAAACTGCACCTTAATAATTTTGAGGAATACTTTAACTAATGGTGTCTGTTATCTTTAGTCCTTATTGTTATAGATACGAGGAAGTAATGTTCATTATAGTTTACTATATCCACGAGTTTTTCGGACTCTATATTTGAGATAGAAAGTTAACAAGAATCTCGCAACGACTGTACATAGAACTAACTGACACGCGTGACATACAAATTGACAGCAAAATTTTGTATATGAGCCGCAATTTAAATAATTCTTTCTCATTAAAAGTGGTTTTGTTTTTTTTACTGAAAATTCAACTAAAATTTTTCGATTATTATTTATTATCAATATTCTGTTGGATTTATTAATTATCAGAAGTATAGTGAATGTTAATGTATATGTGACGATTGTCTGGAAGATTTCTACAACTGTTGTAAGATTCTTGTTAGGTTCCTTGTCAATTATTTATTAGACAAATTCACAATGTGTTATTGTAGCAATAATTTGTATTTTCACTTAATGATGTCAAATCATGGTGATAATAATAGTACATTTAAACAGCACTGTATCGATTAATATTTGATAAAATGTAGTATAACGCACAATAATATTCTACACTTGTATAGTAAATAACAGGCAATTAGTCCTAAATATATATATATAAAGTGTTCTTTTAATTAAAAAAGGATATTTAATTTTGTAAATAGAATTAGGCCTCACAAGGTTTATTACGGTTGCTCTTCTACTAGGTTCGGACATATCCTATCCCTGGGATGGCCACTTGTAAGTTTTCGTGCCCGAAATTTCTAAAATTTGTGTCATTTGTAAAATAATAAAGAAATCCTCAAAATTATAATTTCCCATCTAAAAATTTAAAAAATTTAGATTTCTTTTTAGGAAGTCGGCCTTCGAAACTCCTACAGCTATAGTTTTGTTTTAATTTTGAAAGAAGATAACTTGTGTACGGCTATATTGTATAGGTAATTTATATATAGTATATGTGATGTCAAGCAATTTAATTAAATATTACTTTAATTTTTTAACAATATTTTGTTCTTTATTTTTTTTAATATTTAATTATTCGCTCCCATTTTATAGAGCTATATTATGCTATACAATATACATGCGTAAAATGATGCATGTATTCAAACACTAACAGCAATAAGTGTTAAATAAATATACGTGACACACTTACATTTAAAGAAAATTCAAATGTAACGAAAATGAACGGCCGGTAGAAAAAGGTTCCCTATCCCTGTGAATCTATCCTACCCTCGTGTTAAGGAAAGCAACCGTTTAAACCTTAAGCCAGAGTATTCCAGTAATCCTAAATTCACATATGCAAATATTTTACAATTGATGAATACTGGAAAGAATTTCGTTTGAAGTATTCTAAGTTGAAAATAATCTAATTTGGTAGAATTTTAAATGAAATTGTGCCCGTGTAGTTGCCACTTTCCAATGTACTATTGGATTACTGTATATCACTTTTTCTATAGATATTCGTGTTTATAGTGTAAAATTAGAACTATTCTTGTAAAACGATTAATTAGTTTGGTGAAAACAATAAAATACGAATCATGCGTGAATGAATAACTTGTTTATTGAATTCAGATTTACAATCAATATGTTCGTTCGTCAGTTTGTAATCCATGAGATATATTTATGAATGAAAATATAATAATGTTTGTTTATAATTATTGTATATTTGTATATATAAATAATATAAATGTACCGTACTATTTTCTAGATTAAATAGATTATAAATCTTCATGCAATAAAAATCGCCCAATTTACTACAAAATTGTGTTTTTATTTTACCTTTGAACGATAAAATTAAGCGCTTTTTCTAATCACTTATTGTGGCGCTGATTGCAAATCTGGTTACACTTTTTTTCAAGTTTGCATAATTTTTAAAATAAATGTGCTTTACTTTTTATGAAAATATATTACACTTAATGGAAATCATTTACTTTTATAAGAACTGATGATAAAAACGAAAATCTTCTCATTTCTCCTTCTTGTTCTATATACCGGCATACTTAATTAATACATTCCAGTATGATTAATTGTAAATATTAATTTCTTTCATCAAAATCATATCGTATAGAGGATCTTAGAAAGCGCTGAGATTGTATTTTATTTTTCTGGAAATAAATCTAGATAGAAATTTTGATAGGAATTCTATTTTCAAAGACATTAGTTGATAAGCATCGAGGAGGTCTTCAACTGCAACCTTATATGCAGAAGACTTGTTATTCCCCACACAGTTGGCGTATCGTTAGTAACGCGCTTCAAGATTACCGAAGTTGGAACATCGAGGCTTCTTCAGTCTTTCAACAAATAGAATTAATAAATGGTATCGATTTAGACTAACTAATTTATATGTCATATATCATACTGAGTAAAATTGATTAAAACTAATTGGAATTCTCTAATTAATTAGAAATAATTGTTTTTATAATTTAGAATAATTAAATGAACTTTCGCACATGCGCAGACTTAATGAACTAACTCTACATTTGTAGAACTAAGGCAGCATTTGTAATGCATGGCATCATGAACGATCAGGGTTCGTTTCCTCTTTTGCTTGGTGATGTAGGTGACGTACTGTTGTGGTCTGCCAATCCCACTAAGTGGTGCACTGGCCTACTGTGAGTTAAGGTAACAGTACTGG
>JAJNBT010190635.1:0-10240 GCA_028455955.1 Notopais sp. p TS-2021 | reverse complement strand
TATATATATATATATATATAAAACCGTACCGGTATATATATTTTTTCAATTCTTTCTTAATAAATAATGAGAAGATAAAATTGTATTGCTGTAGACTGAGTGTAGACTAATCGTGGCCAACCTTTTTTGACTTGAGGGCCACACATTACTTTTTCCATATGGTTTCGGGCTATAGTTGAAACAAAATATTAATTTTATCTAATATTAACTTATGTTAGATATAATATATATATATATAATGGGCTCGTGTGGCGCTATATGAATAAAAGAAAGGAAAACAAAATATATATATACATGTTTTTTTGTTGGGACTTTTTTTTGCTATTTTATCACAATTTTATTTAAAACATACAACAATGACTGAAATTTAATGTTAACTATTAATATTGTCAAAAGACACGGGCCTCAATAATTCATCAATCGGGCCGCATATTATCCATGTGTGCTGTAAACCAATCGTGGCCAACCTTTTTTTGAAAGATGCCATTTAAGGTTAGGTTTTCTTCGGATGTGCCAAAAATCATTTTACTTTCTTCCGCTCATTATTTACGGCACTGGAAATATTGTACAAAGACCTCGGTACGCCGTGGACCAATTCCCCTGACACGTACGATAACTGTACGTAACGAGGGATATCACTCCCCGCCTATTTGTGTTATTGTTCCATTTCCGATGTTTCTGAATTGCAAATAAGAAGCAAAATTGCTTTCTAAAATCACCCAATTTATGCGATTCTTATTGCAGAGAGGAACAATTGTCCCAATTTACCTAATGACTTCTTTCAATTGCAACTAATCTAAATTTGGGCGAGAAAATCACGATGATATTCGCCATCACAAGATAACAAATTGTCTTTCTAAGATATAAAATTGTCTTTCTAAGATATATTTTTGTTGGCGTCAATTTATTATTATTATTTTTAATGCGATAACGATTCTTTCAATTCTGATAAATTTGTTTTAATTGTTATAATAATTTCCGTGTATATTATAAAACTTGTCTGAATGTTTCTGACCAATAGGATGCCTTGAATTTGTGACCAACACCAATGGGAATTCATTCCATTTCTAAAATGGTTTTTATTTTCGAGACTTTATTTTAATTTATCGTCTCAACGATTAAGTAAACGAATCGTGACGATTATTTGTTTCTATTGATTAAGGAAAGTCTTTTTCCATTGGTCAAGGAGAACTATTTCTATTGGTCGCAATCTGTCGGCCGTAAAGTGTTATCTCTATTTATGCCAATGTGTTTAACGTGACCCAGAAATCTGATGCCGTTAGGTATCGCGTTCAATACTGGTCTAATTCACGAAACTATTGATTAGGAGACATAAGTTTCTATAAGGAAATATCTTTTTCAAATATATAATAATAATGATAATAATAGCAACGAGATAATATAACGTGATGTATTTACTAATGGCGTTTAGTTTGATACCGGTATGGAAAACTTAATTTGTTAAATATAAATATGGTACGTATTGACGCCAAACTATTATTAATAAATTGAATCTTAAACTAGTGATGTGCCGATATCAAAATTTTCTCGATACCGATACATATGTATATAATAAATTAATAATTTCCTATGGAATTATTGAAATACAAAAAAATTTATATATGCATAAATCATGCGCGCGCAAATAAATAGGAGTGGTATGTATATACATATTAAAAATTTTTAATATAAATTTAAGTTCTCATGTATGTATTTTTGATTGTAATTGAAAATTAGTCTTAAATTCTATACAATTCACCATTTATAGCTTTAAATTCTTGAAATATCGGTACCGGTATATCGGCACATCACTATCTTATACATTTAATCCTTGTTACCAAACTTGTTTGTATTATTACAATGTAAAAAAAACTAAAACCGCCATTTATTAACAGATTTTTTTTCTCAGAATACAATTGAGTTAAGAGATTAAAAATTACTTAATTGTTTGGCGCCATAAAAAATATGACTTTAAAGTTATGTCCTGAATTATTGTTAATTGGGAACTACAGTAATTTCTCTAAATTAACTGTGATGTAATTCTTAAATTGTTCATTCGTGTTGTCTCTACTAAGCATGAATATGGCTTTATATATTTGCCATTTTGAGATGTGAAAAGTTCTTTATATAATTCGAAAAATATCCTACATTTTGCTTATTGTATTCTCGATAATTATTTGTATTAGCTTGATGCTCCTGTTAATAAGGCAATTGATGATGAATTTATTTCTAGGCTATAAACAAAGCGATGGTGACTGATTCCAATGAGATGAATCTCGGTATTCTGGATATTTACGGTTTCGAAATATTCGGCCGCAATGGATTCGAGCAATTCTGCATCAATTACGTGAACGAGAAATTGCAACAAATCTTCATAGAACTCACTCTTAAAAACGAACAAGAAGAATACAAAGAGGAGGTAACCACTATCCATACGCTACTTAAGTCTTAAGTAAACTACCTACCGTACTGTCCCTATACAGTATATACTTAAGTCTTAAATATACTTAACTATATACATACTGATATTATACAGTATATACTTAAGTCTTAAATATACTTAACTATATATATACTTAACTATATATATACCTACTGCCCCTATACAGTATATACTTCAGTCTTAAATATACTTAACTACTACTGTATATATCTATAAATCTACTGTCCATATACGGTATAAACTTAAGTCTTAAATAGGAGGTGTATTTGGTTGATTTAAAAAATATTTGTTTCGATTTACAGGGAATTCAATGGAAACCGATTGATTTCTTTAACAACAAAATCGTTTGTGATTTAATAGAATGTCGACGACCGCCCGGCATCTTCAGCGTACTCGATGACACCTGCGCTACTATGAGCGCTGTATCTGAAGGAGCAGACAGCGATTTCAGAAATAAAATGAATGCTCAGGTAGTAATTTCTAATTTATTTTCATGTTTAACTATTTGAGTACGGTATTTAGTTCAGTAGTATCCTGAATGCTGAGAGGTATCATGATAATGTAATATTATTGTCGCTAATTTATTATTATTTCGATTAGATTGGAAGTCACGCTCACTACCAACATTTTAAAGATGGATTCACGATCAAACATTATGCGGGAAAAGTCTCCTACCACATCGAAGGATTTTGTGAGAAAAATAGAGACGTCCTTTTTGTTGACATTATCGAGGTAAGGATTCAATTCGAGGCCGATAATTATTATAGTAGACTATTACGAATTAAGTAGTAATAATCTACTTACTTCGCGACTTCAGGTGCTGCAAGGAAGTTCTTCGGCATTCATTAGATCTTTATTTCCCGAGAATATTTCTTCCACGACTAAAGGAAGACCGTCCACTACTGCTACTAAAATTCGCACTCAAGCCAACTCGTTGGTGACGAAATTATCGGCGTGCGTTCCTCATTACATCCGATGTATCAAGCCCAACGAGACGAAGAAACCCAAGGATTGGGATAACGCTATGGTTAAGAATCAGGTAAGAATCTTATCCACAGTACGTACGATCTCTCGTAATTCTGTTCTCATTTAGTGACCGCTGCTCTATATATATATAATAGATATGTTATTCAAATAGTAAACTTAATCTCGCATTAGGTTGAGTATCTCGGCTTGAAAGAGAATATAAAAGTGAAGCGATCTGGCTTCGCTTATCGACGGCCTTTCGCCAAATTCTTAAGTCGTTACAGCATTTTATCGAGAGAAACTTGGCCCAATTGGACAGGGAACGAGAAACAAGGAATCGACATCATCATGAACGCAATCAACATGGACAAATCACAATATCAACACGGGATTACCAAGTGCTTTATTAAGGTATAATTTATTCAATCATTATCAAATAAAAATTATTTATTGATATAAATCTATAAGTACTTTACTTAGATTATCTCTTAGCTTCTAAAAGTTTGTTTAGTTTCTTAATTAGAAAACTTGGTGCTACCTTCTTAGAAGCTTCGAAAGAATCTAGGTGAAAAATACCAACAAATTGTTGGACGTACAATTGAATAATAATTGTCTGTAAACTGATCTTCTGCCTAAATATTCCGATATAGAAGTGCATGATTAAACTAGTGGGATAATTTCAACGTAACATTCTATTAAAGTGTTGCCTACAAAAATGTAATTCCTCTAATTTGTTCTTCTCCGTCAGGATCCTGAATCTTTGTACATGCTTGAAGAATGTCGAGAGCGAAAGTTCGATCATTTCGCCATCGTGATTCAAAAAGCTTTCAGAAAATATTTCAGGTTCGTTATTTCAGTTTTTTAAAGGGTCATATTACAGTTTGGGCTTTTTTCAACGGGTAGAACTAAAGAATTTAACTTACAGAGAATATCTATCGATACAAAAAGCAATCTACTTAATTTCAGAAAGGATTCTTTGTAAATTGTTAACAGTTCAATTGATATATTTTATCGTAACGCTATTGCCAAATAATGTTTAAAATAATTCAGTCTCATAGATATGACTATTGGTAATCGTATTACGTGAATATACATCTATAGTTCTCTTTGGTTTATTCCTAATTGGTGATTTTGTTTTAATTTTTAGTACACAGCGTTTGATGAAAGAAAAGATGGAGGCGGCTGACGTTCTTTTGGGCAAGAAAGAACGTCGGTCGAATTCAATCAATCGAAATTTCTACGGAGATTACATCGGCGTTCAATTCCAAACTGAACTCAACAAACTTATTCCCAAAAGAGAAAAGGTAAAAGTGATTCTTTGCATTACGAAATATACGAAATCATTTTGTTATTTTTAATAATCTTCTTTCAAACATTGTTGATTATCTGAAAAATAAATCATTCCATTGAATTCTTCATTAGAAATTAAACGAATTTTTAATAATGTCGTTATTACAACTTATCAAAGTCAATATTGATAATAAAATTTGTTTTTGGGATAGTGTTTTTTTGTTTTATTTGAATATGGAATATATTTATACTTTATTGTTTTTCCAATCTTTTTAAATGCTTGGCATTTAGAGGTGTCTGGACAAAAGAGGTTAGGTTAGGTGTAATAAAGGGTTTGGATGAAAAATAGTTTAAATTAAAAAAAGTTTGTTAAATGACTATTGCTAAATAAAATAATTCGTCCCCATTATAAATTACGTTATGTTAGGTTAGATCAGGTCATTTTATAATACGGGACGAATGGTCACAGAACCAACCTTGTTTTTTTTTAATGTTATTTATAGTTTCTACTATTTATATAAATAAACAAACAAACTTTTCATATCGAGGGCAGTGAACGTAAGTTTGTCCTAGTTTAAAACAACCAATATAATATATATATATATAGTATATACATAAGAATGTAAGAACACAACAAACATTCCGGAAATGAGATTAAACAACATCTTTATAACGGAACCAATTCATAAACTGTCCCAATTAAATACCGTGTCAGAACAATTTGTTTACTCGTTAATGTTTTAGGAAAATAGATTAGGTTATTGTATTATTTTAGACAATCAATTTTTTTTGCTCAAATACACGTATGATAAAATTGTATAATTTCAATACACGTCAGAAGATGGGCATTTCTCGTAAACCTACGATAAATTGAATAACAGTACGGTAATCAATTACACATGAAACTGAAAAGTTATTTATTTTTACAATAACAGGAAAATATAAGTGTCATGTTTGTTGTTTTGTCAGATTGAGTTCGCCCAACAGGTCACCAAATACGATCGCAGATTCAAGTGTTGCAAACGAGACTTGATTCTTACAAAAATCTCGCTTTATTTAATCGGAAGAGAATTGGTCAAAAAAGGACCCGACAAAGGTCAATATATTGAAATAATGAAGAGGAAAATTCAATTAGATGACATTGTACAGGTAATTTGAACCTTATTCTATTAATTCATAATCACAGAAATAAAATAATCAGTATCAGTAAATGATTAAAATAAATTGTCTAATTTCAACCCAGGTGACAATGTCTACAATGAATGACAATTTCGTGTTAATTCACGTGAAAAATGATTACGAATCGTTGCTGGAAATTCCTTTCAAAACGGAGTTCCTGATGGTCTTGAACAGGAAGATGATCGAAGTCCACAGTCGAGAAATTCCAAGAAATTTCATTGACAGGTTCGTTTTTTCACTCTTTGAATATCGAGTAAATTGTCGGCGCAGTGGTTAGCGTGCTTAACTCTGCATCTTGGGGATTAGGGTTCGAGTCTCTTCAAGGCTCTTTTCGTTCACCCTCAAATAAATCTACTTCGTTAGGGAGCACCGCACCCGGTAATGATATAAGCCAAATTGGACTTCAAAAAATTACCGCAGAGATGATCTGGAAAACCCCCCACAAAAAAAATCGACCAAGTTGGTAATAGAATAATTTGGAGTCACAATGAAGGGTGGTTAGGTTAGGAGGGGGCTTGATCTTGAAATGATCCATAATTTGAATCTTATTTAATAATTGAGTGGAATAAATTGTTGGAAGTTTCTTTTTGATTCTGTGATTGAATTGTTCGTAAAAGGAAGTGAGAACCGATAGTATCTTCCGGCCGATAATAAACTTCTTTAAGTATTAGTCGTGAATTGGGCAATGCATTTTAGAGTTTGTTCATTAATTTGTGATTGGTTGAAATTGTTACGACAGATTATAGATAATAGTCCTTATCTGGTCAAATATATTAGTGAAAGGTTGCATATTGATATCACACTTTCGATTGCAAGTCGTTCTTGATTATGGCAATTTACATTTAAAATTAATTATACAATATTTGAAACGATCAAATACTAAATATGAACGAATTATTTTCAAAATTCAATATTTTCGTTTCTCACCATAGACTGTTTCGGTTAAATCGAACATAAATTAAACACTTGTATGGAAAATCATTTGGCATCTGTGTATTATTATGTTTATGATAAATGTACGTTTGAGATAAATACTGTAACATATATATATATATACAGTAAATGTAGCATTTTGAGACTGCCAAGTTGTCAATAAAATTCTTTAATTTTTAATTTTTGACTATATAAAGATAATTTATTAAAGACTAAGCAAAAAATAATGTTATAATATACAATATCATTAATAGTATTTAAGAATTTGCATAGTTAAAAGTACAATATAATGAAATCAAATATATACTGACAAACAATTAATGCAATGCAATGAATTAAGCCCTTTGGGAGCACACAATAGTAAAAAATGTAATGTATCCATTCGTAACAATATATGATTCATTTTGAAACAAATAAATAAAATATATTTCAGAGTCCGATCACAAAATTGAAAATGATTATTATGAAATAAAATTTATATATATATATATTGTAAGTTAGAGGAAAACTCCACCAAGCAAAAAATAGTTTATATATATATGTATATCGTCAAATATTATGAAATAAATTACGTTCATTATTCTTCTAGATTATTTAATTTAGTAAGGAAAGTTATATTTTTGTTTTATACACTTTTTGACACTACAAAACTTGGATTGAGGAAATCCATTATTAACAATTCTATTAATTTCTCTATCAAACAATGTCCATGTAGAACAAAGTCTATACGGTCTATAAACTAAAGTTTTAATTAATGATATTTTGTATGTCATAGGGAGATACGAAGTAAAATCAAAATATAAGCCTTTATCTGTACTTTTAACAACTAGTTTCTATTAATCCTGGTATGGGCCACGTTGTGCATTAGACATACTAATGATACTATACTGTAATCCTTTTACCCCCAATCATCAATCCTTGTTTTAAATGTATTTTTAATCCTAGTTTTCAGTACAAAGTAAAGAAATTGCGATTCGGCCGAGAAGGAATAAGAAAGATTAATTTTTCTGACGGAACCACCAAAGAAGCCGATTTAAATGTATCTGGTTCCACGCTGCATGTGAAAATTGCACGAGCACTTCCCGCTGGATCGAGTAAGTAACCATTCTTATATATTGACAAAGTAACTTCTGAAACATTATATTGAAATTAATAACTCCCGACTTTAATGTACTTTCAGGACCAACTGTAAGAGTTATCACACCCCAAGTTACAATGTTGCATCAAAAATATGCCAATAACAACGTTCCCAGCCATCAATCACAATTCAATACGGGAAATCATATCAAAAATGTACAAAATTGTGTCGTTCCTAACCCAAAAAGTAACTCGACACCATCTACTAATCACGTTTCTTCAGCGCCTTCGTCAAAATCTGCTACAGAAACGAAAGCTCCTCTCTTCAGACTTCCAACAGCTAATCAACGATGGCCACCGAACGATGAACGAGGAGGTCACATTGTACCCCCTCCTCCTAACCAACCAGCCCCCGTGGATCAACCTCAAGTTGTTTCCAAACGGCCTCTCGTCACAAAGAAACCCAAACTTAACAGATATAAAGCTCTTTACGAGTAAGTATACCAAAACATCATCCCAATTAGTGAAGAAAAACGATATTTTCTGAGTAATTTTAGTTTTTGAAAATGTGTAATTTGTTTCTCTTCAGTTACAACGCGAGCGATGTCGACGAAATCACCTTCATTGCAGGGAACTTTTTAGAAGTAATCACAGAAGGTAAAATTGATCAATTGTATCTATCTCTAAGCCACAGACGTCTGCAGATAGTTTTAAGTTCGGTACATCATACTTAAGAGTATTTCACAGTCCGATATCGAAATTCTTATTGATTCTCGCACGATATAATATTTGTTGATATTTTTAATGAGATTTCAATAGAAATTCATTTTTAGTTCTGACTATTGATAGATTTACTCGTAAATGAAAAGTTTGTTTCTAGACAGAAATGGACGAAATAAAAAATGTTTAAACTAAAACATCCCCGAAAGAACATTATAAATATTTAAATTTTCTATACGTATATATTTAGTTTGACATTTTATTTGCAGATGATTCTGGATGGTGGTACTGCAATATCAACGGGAAAAAGGGATTCTGTCCCGGGAACTATTTGGAGAAAGTTTGAATTATTTGGAATTTAGGATTGAGTCAAGTTCCGTAGATTAAATGGCGTTCGTTCGGACATTCTGATAAACCAATGGAAGGTTTCTAGAACAAAGATGGAACAAATAAGTTCAAATGCCCAAAAGTTTATTTACAACTAAAAAAGGCAATTTATTAGTCATTATAAAGACATAACGCTTGATTGTTCTTACTCATTTTACTCGTCAGCGAAAGCGCAAGAAGTGATAGATTTAATTCTACTAAATTGTCGACCATCTGAATGGTGCTATACTTATATACTGAATCCGTAGAAATCAGTCTATTTTTCTTCTAATTATGTACAACTAAATTACACACGTTACTATTTTTGTTAGAAATTTTCCGTAGTAGAGATTTATATTTTGAGTCCCATTCAAAAATCTGGTGTAAATAAGTCATCCCCCCTCTCCCCCAGTAACTCAATAGACCAAAGACTCGTATTAGGATGTATACTGATAATTAACTATATATTTAGTTATAGTTTTATACTAATTTCTAAATAAAAGTTGTAACTTAATCGACAATTGTTAAATAAACCGAGCTGTTATATTTACATTAAATTCATATTATATAAAAGTTTCTAAATTAATTTTTGCATCATTTTAGAATTGCATTCACAATCTCACATGTCAACGTCATTCCAAAATTGCCTAAGTCATTTTGTGATAGATTGGTCTACTTCTTAGGTGAATTTGTAAATAAATTAGAAATTATCAATGTTATAAGAAACATTTATTTGTTTCACCCAAAAAGTACTAAAAATGACTTAGTTCATTTTGGAATGAGGTTGACGATAGACAGAACTATATCTTTTATATATATTTGATATTGCGGTGGTGTATAAGATTGCATTTTTAATTCGAAATCTGCCGATTGTGTCTGGTTGTCTAGTCTTCTAATAATACAACAGATTTTCTCGACTTGTTCCATTTTTTTTATCCAGGTAGTTTTTTTAGTGTGGTCAAAAGTTTGGAGTAAATTTGGGAAAATAAAGTATCACTTATTCATTATTTCATTATATTGATGCTTAACAGAGCGCTGTTACGTAATATGTGCTATACAAATAGCTGTTTCGTGTTTGCATTCAGCTGATTTGGTTCCAGTCGTAATTTACCAACATTATAATTACCGTTACAAAATTTGTTGCATACCGTAGGTACTGGTAGCGAAAAATCTTTTCTAAGATTTCCATTGTTATGTATTGTAGCCATTCACCTGTTACATGCCTGTGACAAAATAGTTTGTAATTGCATATTTGTAACAAATAAA
>JAJNBT010190369.1:0-16334 GCA_028455955.1 Notopais sp. p TS-2021 | reverse complement strand
AGTCGATCTGGATCGGAATAGCCTCGTCTAAAATCTTGTCCACCAATAGAAAACGTTCAGCCGCTGATGACCACCAATCAGAGTCGATTTCCTAAAGAAACCGATTCTTATTGTGATCGAGATCGGTTTTATATAACACACGAATATACGTCTATTCTTTGTCAAAAATATCAACGCTGAACTAGAAATATTGAAAAGTGCGATCGAGCGAATCTATCTGCAGATCAATTTAAAAATAAAAACATTTCCCTTTGAAATAAATTGTTGTTTTTAATTTAAATGTCCGGCTTTGAAATATGAAACATCGGGAACTAAATTCTACGCCTTCTGGATAAAAAATATGACATATTTCTCTTTTATATTTTCGCAATAGGTCAGTGTTTTCAATTTTCAACGATTCAACTTGTTGAGTTTTGAATTTAAACTTTTATTTAATAGAGCTATGCACAGTTTCCCTCGTCGTTTTATTCAGCATCACACGTACAACAAACTTTAGAAGTACAAATATAAATTGGAAATGCAGGAAGTCGATGATTCCTTCAAGAATAATTTACACAATTTACAATACATAAGAAACAACGGAGCGATCTATTTTGTTCGCCCATACAGTTACAGTACAATGATAATAATAAACCTTCATTTTCTTCTAGAAATAATCAAAATGAAGGAATTTTAATGTTCTTACAATAAATATTTATCATTTATCATTTATCAAATATAATAAATATAAACAATGTTAATAAGTTATAACCATATAATGAATAAATAAATTTGAATTATTAAATACAGGAAAATAAATTACCATCATTTTTGTAAATATTTGCGCAATTGAAAAACTTGTGCTACCAACTGAAAATTATACATCACACTAAAATAACTACGAAGTGATGTTGTAATAAGAGTAACTTATAAAATGTAAATTGGTAGGTCTGTATATGCGAATTTTTCCATATCGAATATAGAAAATTGAACATAAAATATAGCAGCAAATAACCGGTCTAGTTTTATTTTATTTATTCTGTATTTTAAACGGATATTTCGTTACATATTTAGAAATACATATATAAATGTAATAATGAATATATATAAAATATATTAATGAATATATTAAATACCATCAACTAACTACTAACTATAAGTAACAGACACTTGTGTGATTGGTTGAAGTACGACCCTATGTATGACCTCTAAAAATACCGGTCGACATGTATATCATAAAGATAGAATGATAAAATATTTTAATAGATTACAAATAGAAATATTATTAAGTAAGATTTTATGTCAGATATGAAATATCTTGCTATTAAAATACGTGATATACAATTTCATTTTATTACATGTAATGTTCATAATTTGGTATAAAATAATTATTTCTACGATTGACTGTTTATTCTATTTTTACTGAGAACAAATTAGTTTGTTATTTAGTATTGATATTTCTTCATTAATTAAAGAATATAATAAGAACGAAATAATTAATTATTTTATTACTTTAGAAATTATTAATAAAAGGTGTAATAAATTACCGATATTAATATTAAGAAACTAACCAGTGAAGAAAAATCACATGAGACGGAAAAATCATTCAAAAATAGAATCCGATTATAAGATTTTCTATTGAAAGTCAAAATTGAAAAATTATTTTTAGAAAGTTAAGAATATTATTTCAAAAGAATCAAGCATGAAAATATTGACTCAATTTATTTTAATAAGACTTGAACATTAATTAATTTAAGAGTGAAATCCGAAATTTACTGAAAAATTTAGTTTAAATTTATGAAAAATATGCAAAACTGAAAGCAGTTTTAAGATATATATTATGTAATCGCGTGACCCTATATATAAATTATTAGAGAAAATAAACATTTCTTCGCTATATTTTAAACCAACTCTCAAAATATCATGGAATTTTATATGAAATTACTAAGAAAATTGAACGATACAGAAAATAGTATTTCATAATGGGACAATCCCGAAAAATAAACAATATAAATAATTTCAATGTGCAACTAAACTCAGAGAAATTAACGAATAAATTCTACGCAGATGTATTTTATAGTTGGATGGCAAACATATCTGTTTCATATATAATAGAGAGAGAGAGAGAGAGAGAGGAGTTCAACTTTTAATCAAGCTAAAAGCTGATAACTGTGAGTAATTCCAAGCAATATATACGGTCTTCTGTTAAATTCTATAAATTTCGGAATTTGATCGTGTAAAATTCTGTATCTTATATACGACCACTGATATCGATCGTTGGCTTCATTAGTTAAAGCTATATAAACAGGTGTATCTTTATTGAACTAATGTAGCATTTGAACATGGGAGGATTGCTTAGTAAAATAATTTAGCAGATTACTTATTCAGTTAAAGGAGAATTGTCTCATTAAACTAATGAGGTTAGCTTCGTTAAAATGAGATGACGTTCCTTTAACTCATACACAATACCAAATTGTGTCTACCTTACCGAGACCGACCTTCAGATCTTGCGCGTGAAAACTGAAGACTTCTACCAATACACCGTGAATGTACTGTATATAAAACGTATTTTATACATTGTTGTACAGTTTATTAATTAATATTAAATTATATACATTAATTTGTGAAGAGTTCTCTAATCTGTTGAGTATTAAGTCAGAATGTTTCCATTTCAATAATAGACTCCCCACTTGGTCCATATTTGAATAACGAGGGTCTCAGTTTGAATCTCTGATAAGTAACAGGTGGGTCCCAAATGTACTTAATTGAATAAACAGGGAACCGGTTTTTCATATATGAATAACGATAGTTCTCATTTGCATATATAGAAACATTGGGACCAAATATCCAATTTAGAATTTTAAACGATCCAGTTGGAATCTGTTGGACAACATGATTCCATTATTCCCATTTGAAATACAGGGTCCCACGTTTTCCTATCTAAGTATAAAGGGTTGCAGTTTAAATATATTGAATAATAGGAGACCTAAAGTTTTCTCCATTTGAATAATAGACGATCAAGTTTTCCAAGGATATTACTGTTTGTCACAAATATGAATAACAAAGATCCATTTTGTATCTGTTGAATAATAACTGACAGCTTACTCATTAAAAGTTTATATTCACTCTTGAATAAACCTGAAGATGGTCGATATACAGCCGAAACGTTGATACTAAAAACAATAAAATCTTCGTGTCTAAAATTGAACTGTTCTAGAAACAGAAACCTACATCAACTATGAAGATCTCGATATTCCCATTTACATAATAAAAGGCTAAATTTCTATAATTTAATTAATAATGTGATGGAAACACCTATTATTTAATGGAAATGAGTTATCGTTTAACATTAAACCCAAAAACTAAACAATAGAAACACTCTTGGATGGCAAAAGCTACTTCATTCAAGGAAGATTTATTTTAGTTCAGCGGAAGATATATTTAATACGATGAATATATTCAGTATATAGTTACCATAGTAACCATCATGGATTACTGTGTATAGATTCAACAATTTTTCCCAGATAATATTCCATTGCAAACATTTATTATATTTTGGCTAAAGTTGAAATAAATAAAATTCGATTAAATATTGATTAAACTGAGCGAGTTTAGAATGTTCGCTATATATATGTTCGTGGGACATGTTCCCTTAACCAATTTTAATAAATATGATATAAAGAATCAATCTAGTCGGATATTTAGCTATAGTAGCCAAATAGTTATTAGCTGGACTCCGAAATATAGATTTACTTTTCTATATTTTATTAATAGGAGTTCCATTATATTTAAAAGCGATTATTTCCTTGTTTGTCTAAATTTAATTTATAAATTTGTGATTCTTTTTCTAATGGTTTTGTTTTTCTGTTTTCAGTTGTCATTCAGGATCTGGAAGTACGATTGTATGAGGATTTTGTGACAGCAGGCAACACTGCCGTAATGCGTTGTGTTATTCCGTCTCTGTCGAGAGATTTCGTGACAGTGACATCGTGGGAAAGAGATTCTTCCATCCATATTTATCCCTCTCTACATGGAGGTCAGTTCCAGTATTTTGGGTCGAAAGAATTTATGTTAAAACTAATTTACGGCTTTCAGAACCGAATAATGAATGCTTCTCTTTCTGGAAAATGTTGTTTATTTCAGAAAAATGATTAACGAAAAATACTGCTTGGCTTTTGAAGATGTACTACTGCAGTCCATTGCTTTTATTTACAATGTTGTTTAGTTTCTTTATATTTATACTCTACGTGTTAATTAAATTCATGTATATGAATAATATATCTATAACTTCTTTTTTTAATCTGTAATTATTATAGTTGACATTTTAATTCATCCATTATTATTATTTTATTAGCCATTTTAAGGCCATAATAAATGATCTGTAGGAAGTTTCAGATTTGGTATAATTTATTTAACTGTTATGGCGCAATGAATCATTGCAATAATATACCGCCGTGAAATTTACCAATGGCGGAATATATCTTGAGTAATGTGCCGCAATGGAATGAATGCTCCATGATAAAACATATTTTACATTATGAAATATGATAATGTTTGACATTCACATAATTCCACATATTTTTACATAGTTTCACATATTTTTACATAGTTTCTAAAACAAAATTATGCAATAAATCATACAATTGTATAATGAAACATAAATCTATCTTATCTATATTTTAGCTGATGACAAATGTGCCAAATGGTTGTAGACAATTTATTTATAATAAATATATAAATGATAAAAACTTTTTATTGAAATATATAGCAGTGACACTGCGTATCCTAACAGATGTCTGTAAAATATTCATAATAATTTTAATCCACCCTCGTATGTATCAGTCTAAATGATGTTTTTCTCTTATTCCAGCCATAAAACATACGACTAGATTCTCATATTTCGCCGATGTCGCTGTGTGTTTTTAGAGAATTAATTGTTGAAATATTTACATCTCGATATTAATTTCTTAAGCGAATAAAACTTTGAAAAATATTATTAAGACTATCTCTTGAGATCAATGTAGATTGTATGCTTCTCATTTCAATTGCCTTCTGCTTAATCTTAATTGGGAAGAATTGATTCATTCAATATTGATATTACAAAATTCAAACTCGCCCCCCTCTCTCTCTCTATCATTACAGAATTCTGTCGAGCGAACTAAAAACTTTCAGAAAAAACTAACTTTTTTTTCCAACATTTATTTTTATTTTTCAGATGTTAAATTGAATTTTAGTAATCCTCTTAAAATAGGCACCTTGTTTAAATTCAAAGACAATCATTATCGGTTTATGCGATCTAATAAGTTTACTTGTCCCAAATTTACAAATTTTAATTAAAAATTATGATTTTTATCAAACACTGAACATGATCATAGTAACGTTCGAAACGCGTTGATCAATATATTACAAAGTCTAGTCTAACTTCTTTATTTGTTATTGAAATTATTCTTAAATGTAGTTTTTTTGTAAACAAAAATAAACAACAAATCATAGTCATCACTTTTACTGAACTATCAGAAAATTGTCTAATTTTATCATTCTGGCCAATTTTGCTGAATTAAAATTATTTTAATCTGACATTTCCATCTCTCAAATGCATATTAAAATCTCTCTGAAGAATGTATTTATTATTGATTAGTATTAAAATTGCCAATAATGTATATAACTTATAATAAGATATAAATCATTCTGAATTAATTTATTTGATATAATAAATAGAAAAATACATAAGGACAAATCACAGATCTATCTACAACACAAATATTCGCTGTATTATTGTGGAGAAGTCAATAGAGCTTTCATAGATTGTGTTAATAAAATAATTATTTAAAAATATTGTCTAAGAATTTTTAGTATTCAAAACATGAAAATCAAATAAATCAAAATTAATAATATGCGTTATAATCACAGTGGTGGCACTGTCATTAGCATGCTTGGCTTCTGCGTAATGAGTTCGAGTGTGTCTGAGGCGCTTATCATGGACTCTCAATTAAATCGAATTGGTTTTACCTTCCCCGGTTAGCTATAATATATATAGACTTAAATATAATTATTTTTTAAATATGACACGGTAACTATTCGTGTATTATCACAATACATATCCATTAAAATTGTTATATTTCAGTGTATCATTGTGATTAATTACTCGAAACATGAATAAAATAGATAATTTCACGTTACTACATGAGTTGAAATACAGGAATTGTTGTAGCATATTTTAAATACGTGTTCAATTAGAACAAAGTCGATATAATTGTAGAGCTTATAAAATATAAAATCATGAAAATGACCTCATTGCTCGGAACTTTGTGTCGCTGCGTGAATTATATCACTACATAATACATCAGATTAATTCATTTACTGCTATTTCCATCCAATAATTTAATTAAATTCAACATTTATATAAATTTCATTATTTTTCATGTCTAATTTAGCGAAGAATCTGTCTTTCAGCAGGAAATTTTGTTCGATATATATTTAATTTTATATTTCAAAGGAACTTATTTTAAAGATAGATATGAAAATATTATAAAGATATATTTTAGGTAAATCCTAAATGCATGAATTTTAAATCTTTCCTACCTTTTATTATATCTTCGATAATTATAATACAATAAAATACATTATAATTGACGTTGACTGTTTATTATCAAACAACCATTATTACTTAAGAGAAATTTGGGTACTCGGATGGGCCCCACAAGCGGTTTCATATGATTTCATAAAAATATAAATATAAATATGTAGTAAGTTATCTATAATTTACATATTTTAAAAAATTGTCATAAGTAAAATATATTAAAATAAATGTCTTAGATATTATTTTTATTAAGGATTCTATAGAAATAAAATACACAATAACAAGCGAATAGACGATGTTAATTATAAAATTCACGTGATAATTGTATTGGAAATTATACAAACTCGAAATTTGCAAAAAAGCAATACGTTTGCACCTTGTCGACTTTAACCCTTCTTACCGATGTTTACTGCACCCGATAAATATTGGACAAAATTATATTCACATTTGCATGAATAAAATTATTTTTTATTTCTATTACTCGAAAAAATTAAATCGTCTTTTTAATATCCTAAATCTCATTTGTTATAATGAGACAATTCAAGCAATATTTCCAGACAAAATACTTATCCATTAATACAAAGTTCAATAAATAAATAAATGTTTTTATTAACAAAATGTATATAAAGAATTAAAAGTGGGTACACAACTGCAATAATTAAGGTGCAGACATATAATAATCCAATACGTTTATACGTAGTTCTTATTGGTTCCTTACACGGTGAGAACCAATGAATAATCTGCATATCGGGCAGTATCGATAATCACAAAGTTGAGTCCGCTGTTATTTAAATAATCCGACTTAAACCAGGAGAGCATTTATTTTCTTTCTGAAGAGAATTAAAATGCTAATTTGAGACTATGAGATCGTATATAATACAATGCAGACTAACGCTTGTCACATCTTACGTACATTTACTGATGGAACAATACCCATAGAGTAATTTATGAATTCCTGCTTGAATAAACGCTTCCGATTACAAAGAATATCATGCACGCGAAATATAAAAAATATAATTATTCTATTAACAAAGTTTCTCATGGCGTGTGTGTTGTATGAACGTGTTTACGATAATAATTTAGACGAGAATGCTATAATACGAGTTTGGTTCAACCTGAGATTTACGTCACTGGTTCGAGCTATTTTCTTATATTATTAATTATTATTGTTATAAAACTACTACTGAAAAATGTAAAAAATATCCATACGAAGTTAATGACAAATGCACGAGTAAAAATATGAAGAAATTACAGTAACCGAGATATTTATATTAGACTATGATTTTCAATACTTTACAATTAACAGTATAAGATTTATAAAAGTTAATACAAAAAACTGTATCAATCAATTAATAGTTTAAAAATACGTAAATATAATATGCAAACTGCGTATTATAGTCCTCAATGTGCCAGCCCAGATTCGTTATCCACAAATAAAAAATTAATGAGAGACAAAGAAAAATAATTCAGTAGGGAATTTGATCATTTTCAGTTTTAACACATTACGAAAATGAGTTTAAAATACATTTTTTTTATGTATTTTTTGTCTGCTTCCCAAATATATATTTGATTTCTTTGAGACTTTAATAAATGCCTAAAGAAACACACCATCGCAGTCTAAGTATTCAGGAAGCACTGTATATAAAGTAGAAGAGGCCTTCATTAAATCTGAAGGACGAAGGATTTATTCGCACTCTGAACATTTTTAAGAATCTGTTAATTGATCATCTATTTTTATGTTTTATATTTAATTAATTATATAATCTAGTACCTTGAAAATGACACATGTATATAGACGTCGAAATATTGGAATAAATATGCTTGTTGCTTGCAGTAAGTGAGTTTCTTACAAAGTTTTAAAACATTCCACTAGGAATCAATTATTTTCCTTTAGAAATCTCGAAAAATCTTCAGAGATGAACGAATTTCATAAACGAAAGGGGACTCAAATTCTAATTTGGTTAGAGGTCATCATTTCAAATAGAATAAATGCACTCATAATATATTTATATAAATCAGAATAAGTAGGCCTACTTATCTGTTTATATATCTAATATTTTTCTCCATCCTTACAAAAGTTTAAATTCTCCATTTCGAAATTTATATATTAAATTATTAGTCTACAAGTATTATGATGGTTCAGTCGGTTGCGTGCTGGCCTCTGAACCGGGAGGACGGAATTTCGAGCCTCATTGACGGTTCTTCAACTTGACTTTCAAATAAATCTACTTGGTAAGGGATCAACCCCGATTATGATATAAGCCAAAATGGACTTAAAAAACCCAGCAGAGATATTGTGGAAAACCCGCAAAATAATATCTGTTAACTCAAAATTCACTTCAGAAATGTCACGAAAGCATTTATTTAGCAGTAAACTATAGCAGTTCACATGAAAATCTACAAAGATTAGAATTGGTTGGATATTCTTTAATGACGTGAATTAGAAACAAAATTTATATGAAAATTAACATAAATATGATCCATAATATTATATTAATGTTAAATAAATGAAAATGTTCTCAAGACTATATTTTATTTCATTTTATACAAATATCCCTGGACTACAAGTTTTTACTTTTATCTATTAATGTTAAAATTGCTATAAATAATGCATTCATTTTAAACATTAAGATTAAAATTGTTCACAAAAAACAAATAGTTTTGATATTTACAACATTTTAAATATTTGTATTAAATATCTTTCAACGTCTTATCTTTATAAATAAATAAAAACTACATCTAAAAATATTATCATCGAGTAGTTTGAAAGATGAAATTAAAATATTGACGGATTAACATTAATTTCTCTATTCATTTTATTCAGTTACGTTGTGAGAATTTGCGAATTTCAGTCTTCAGAATGAAGATTATATAAAGAATTCAAATGGAAGATTGAATCATTTCAGCCAATACGTTTGAATGCTTCGATGATTGCTAGACAGCTGCATGCAAAAGATAATGTTATATTTCGGTACAATATATCAACAATACAGTCGATTGGTTAGAATAAATTCAACAACCAATGAGCATTCGTTGTTTCGAAACAGGTAGATCAATATTGTTGTCAGAGATACTGAGTTTGAAGTGCATTAAAAGATTCGAATCTGGAAACCTTGTTTCGAATGTGCCGAGAATGCAATAGAATATATTGGTTCACAGATCAATTAATTATTGTTCATTCGCGACGTCACACAGTTCGACGAATAGTATTGGTTGAAATTTAAGGATACTCTGACCAATCAGGAATAAGATAATTCTGTATAGATAGTGTAAATAAATATCAAAATACACTTTGGGCAACTATTGTTTCATTTTTTTTTAAATGTTTATTTGCACTGTTCTCTCTCTCTCTCTTTTTATTCCCTCCCTATACTCTCTCTATTCTATATCTATATTCTCTATCTCTATTATCTATCTCTATTCAATATCTATATTCTCTATCTCTATTCAATACCTATATTCTCTATCTCTATTCAATATCTATATTCTCTATCTATATTATCTATATCTGCCTGTATCTAACCAACACAGTTGACAATACCATTGAAATACATGTGTATTTATAAATAAATTCTTGAGTTTCAAAATTTGGAATTTCTATGATTGGATTTCATTGAAATAAATTGATTAGTATTTACACTATAAAGTGTAAATAAATACAAAATGTAAATAAAAAACAATACAATCCACTGAAAGGATAATGGCACGAAATTTGAATATAGATGAATCGCTTACTCCTACACAAAGAAACCTACTATATGAACTTAGAAAAGACATGGAAGGACCACTTCAATCAAGATTGACAATATTCAACTCCATCTTCAGCCTGAATCAGCAGAATGACAAAATATGCATTAAATCATAATCACTCAGAACTACAAAATATCTAAAACGAAGTATAAAACGTTCATAAAATTACGTTTACCTTCAACTTACCAAATATAAAGCTTTTTTAACACAATTATCTATATCTTTACAAAGGGAAGTATGTTTGGTGTCTTGTTTTCTTTTATGGTCGTCAATTTGTAGTTTTAACTATTATCAACTAATAATGACCAATGTCAATGGAATTTCCACAGATTGGTCAATAAGTCATAATCATGTCCTTGAAGTCATATATATGGGAAATATCAACCAACAATAAAAATGACACGCGTCCCCTATAAAAGGTCCATCTATTTTATAGGTCAGGCTCAGGCATAACCAATTTCAATGACTATGACCTGCACCTTGAACTAATATGAAAGAAATATTTCATATTTGTCCTAAAAAGTTTTTTTTAGGACAGATATGACCAATTTTAATGAAATTTTCACAGAATGGTCAAGAGGACATTTTGAAGTCTCATAGTGGTAAATTATGCCCTCCATGCCCAGCTATTTCATATGATCCCCTATACAATTTTATATATTGACTAATCAATGACAATAGTATTTTCACTGATTGGTCAATGGTCAGTAGGATATGAATTGCATTTTGTAGTTTTATAAAACTATAATAAGACACCACTCCGTTATAGGGTCAAGGATAAACTTTTCATTTTTGTATGATTTTAACCATGAAATTTTACAGATTGGGAAGTCAGTTATAATTTGTCTAAATTCTTTGATTGAATTCTGATTCGATTTTGCGATAGAAAAATAAACTCTTCCAATAAAATAAGAAGTCGGTGTCAGAAGCCGCTCCATCAATCAAATAAAATATTACTAATATCGTTCTCTTACCAAACTATTGACCAAATTTAAATAGCATCGCAAGATGAGTATAATGTGAATTTAATATAAAACAGTTTTTCTTTTTAAATCGGACTTTAAATACATGAGAAATGAATATTCACTTTTAATCCGCTGATATACATATATACATTTTAATCCTATCTGACAATTTATTATAAACAAAAATATATACAAAGTTCAATATAACTATTTTTATTAATTTAACTTCTAACAAATGTATTTCCATATCCGCCTACATTCTCTTTGAATAGCAAGATATATATTTTATTCCAAATAACTATTTGTTCTCAATATGTTAACATTGCTTTTGAAAAATCTGAAAAAGATTCACATAACAAGGTTTTATTTATTCCTCATATATTTCATTGATATTTATTATGGAGTTAGATACGTTATCTGGTCGGATTTTTTACTTTAAAAATATTAATATAAATATACATATAATTTCATTATTAAACTAGTGGATTAATTTCGAATAACAGTCTGCAAACATAATACCTAGAAGAATCCTTTTCGACCTTAGTTACAATATATAACTATCAAACCCTTTGGGAATAACAAGGACTCATTAGGCATATGACCAGTAAATATATTAAATTGATTACATTCACCCATATGAATGTTAGAGTAAAATATTTCTATTTTAATTCATTAAAAAAGTTATTTATCTGTGATTTGTTATTTCTTCATTATCACGTTTGATAAAAGTTGGTTTATATTTCTATTTTGTTATCTTAAGTCAGTTTTATTAGAAAAAGAAGAGCAAAGAAATCAAATCATTTGAGTATTTGTTCCTTTAGAATGGTGGTATAAAAATGTGGTTTCAGAAACTCAATTTCCTTCGGGAAACATAATCTTTGTAATTCTTTGTCTGGAAATTCTTATATATTGAGAAATATCCTTTTAAATATACCACGAAAATAATACGGCAAAATAACTCAGTAGACAAATTATTTATTTAGAAAAAATAATATATATTTGTAGACTTCTCCTTATAAAAAATATTGATCAATTTTAATATTTAAAAATAAAATAAAAAATTAACAGAAGTCTTAAATAAAAAAATTACTCTTGTTGACAGATAAAATATGTACTGAAAATTATTTTACATACCGTAGTTTAATTAAATTAAACAACTGCTACTTAGGTCATGGGAGCAATGTATAATTGATACTTATTCAAACATTTAAACTATATACTGTATTTTATTCATGATATAAATACAACCGTTTTTGTATAAGAAAACTTGTTCTAGTATAATTCACCGTAAACAATTTCACCAGAGGATAATTCGTCGTGAAATGTTTACGGTGAATTATCCGGACACGAAAAAAACTATGAGAATTACTAACAGGATCGTAGTTTAAAATGTTAACAGAACTCCGCCCGATAAATTAAATATGCTTTATAGTATTTAAAACAATTATTGTTAATATGATTGCAACTAAAAAAATAGGTTAGGTTAGGCTAGGTTGGGTTCCTTGGTTCAAATATCTAATGGCTTCACGTGGAAACATAACAAATATTTCATAAGACAATTCAAATAATAGCTCCATATCAAACAATAAAAATGAACACCATCATGGATGCTCGAACTTTCTTTGCTCTGAAAGTCAAAAATATCCAAAATTAAATTAATTATAAAAAGAAATTCAAAACTTCAAAACTAATAGAAATTGAAGGCCATCAAGCGATGAAGACAAATCATCAGCGTCCTTTTGGATATCCAGTTAACATTGTATTTCTATTATTAGTGTATTGATCAGTTTGCTTTGAATTCTTTCCAATTAACTGAAGGTAAAATATATTTGCTTGCAGGAAAAGTCAACAAGCAAACGCATTTTATCTATTATTAATATAAAAAATCAAAAATGGGAAAAATTACATTCCTCCCTTGAGGCGAACTTCATTTCCTAATTGTTATGGATGACTGCCATTAACAAATTGATGAATATAGATTCAATATGTAATCAAATATTTACATTTACCAGAGTAAATCATTAAAGTTACCTATTATAATATGAACGAGGATTGTTTGCATCGATTAACCTTTGCATAATAATTATAATATTTATTATAAAGATCAATATAGATTTAAATCATTATATATCTAACAAATATTATTAATTTTAACTGTATATTCTTTAGTAAATCTACAAAAATAATTTTTTAACAATAATTTTCATCCTTCATTCACAAATAAGTGTCGTCCGTTTCATTTCTATAATCTTTATATTTGACTTTCAATCATGTAAATAAATGAATATCTTCACTCTCAAAACCGAATATTGAAAAATACGACACAAATCTGTTGTTTTCTAGCTTGTCCACTAGTTTTATATCTCATATTTAAATACTTATTTTTGAATACTTATTTTTGAATACTTATTTTTGAATACTTTTTTTTGAATATTTAGTTTTAAGAGTAGTATGTGAATATTGAGTAATATTAATATAAGCTGTTATTTGTATTAACAGATGGAAAATATCACGTGGTACCTGATGGTAGATTGCTGATTCATAATATAAACATCGCTGATTCGCACGTTACGTTTCGTTGTCGGATTCTTCACACTCTGACAGGAAGAACTGCAGTGTCAAATGTGGCAAGAGTCATCGTTACAAGTAAGTTTTATCACCACATTTTAAGTTATTTATACTACATTTTAGTTACTTGATTATTTACTATACTATAAAAGTGCGAATATAGAATGTTACTTAGTGTATGAATTTATAATTAGTAATAGAATAATTAATTAATATAATTTTCAATGTTGATTCAACGTATGTAAATGTACTTGATTACTGATATAGTCAAGCTCTAGGAAACTCGTTGAATAAATGTTGCCATTTCTATATTGAAAATACCTCTATACCAGAGGTAGAAATATAATAAAAATAGCGTCAACCGTATGTTTCCTACTTTTATTTTAGAAATAAATATTTCCGATTTCATATTTTCTTAAAAAGTAAAGAAATTTATTCAATATAAATTTGATATATTTCAGTATAATCATATATAACTCGTTCTGATACGTGCAAATTAATATAAAATTCTATATCATTTTTAAAAATAATTTCACGAAAATCATGTAAATTTAGAACTCATAAATCGTTATCTAAGACATTAATTGTATTAAACAAAGCTTCCTTTAATTATGTGCACCGTTTATATAATGAAAGGCTGCCTTTTAAAGTAAATTTATTGATTTTGGCTCAGAATGAAATGATCACGCAATAAATATACAAAGCAGTTATCTAAATTGGTCCGACTTTATTCACTCTTCTAGGCAAGAATTATTTAGGATTCATTGAATTTCAATATTTTATTAACTTTCACGGATTTACTGAAGCAATCGTATTTGTATTTGGGAAAATTCAAATTTTGTCCATATTTTTAATTAAAGTTAATAAAAATTCTAACATTTAAAAAAGTCAACTTTATTATATTATTATATTATTGTATATAAATACTTTACTGTGTTATAATATTTTATAGTAAAATCAGTTCATGCTAAAGTCTTGATTGGTCATTCCAGTAGAAATATTTTACTGCCTGGATTATACAATATACGTCATGTGGCAGTCAATTCTAAAGTAATTGAGTAGGTTAATTTCTGCATCAAATATATGACACAGATATCTTTAAATTTAATCAAGTTATATTTCTTTTCCTATAGTTAAAAGGTCACGTAGTCTTACCAAGTTTTAAATAATAATTATTTAAATAAAATTGTACACATTATTATTTTAATATAAAAGTAGAGAAAATGTTTTTAAACGTTGGCTCACTAACTAATCTACTTATAATAGATGCTACTCACGCTCGTCGGCATGGGCCAATTCTACTGAAATAAGCGAATCGCATGCGGAGGAATAGTTAATTTAGGCCAAATCTAACAGAGGAGATTCATGATCATTAAAAATAGAATAAATAATGAAGTTAACGTATCAAAATTATGTTTCATAAGTCTGTATAAAAGTGTAAATCAGCATGAAAAATACTATATAAAAGTGGATATCGGTATGAAATATTCTGTATAATACGTAGGTTATATTTCATATACTTTTTATCGTGTATGTAATATTTGTTCATTTAGTAGGCACTTATTTACATTATAACCATGGTATGTTTCTCGTTCTGATGATGTAGCAATATTTAGTTTCCAATTTCTATATGAAATAGTAATAAAAATTAATTATAATGTTAACTGAAACCTATTTTATATATTACTAGCTGAAATAACCGTAGTTGATTTGGTTTCAGGCAGAATATTTTATAATATATTTTCTATCGCCAATGAAATTTAGAGATTTCCAAAGTTTGGGGGTAGCCCCCCTTTTTCCCGTTCACTTTTTGAAAAAATAAATATATATGACTATTAGATTCCAAGAAAAAAACTTTATCGATTTGGTACTTTTATATTTGTCCAAATCTTACTTTTGACCGCAGCATTGTTTAGGGAATTTTGCCCCCTTTTAGAGATTTGAAAAAATAACTAACTATTATTGTTAAATTCGACAGGAAATTCTATTTAATATAGACTATTTTATAATGTATTTTCTATCTCCAAAGTCTAAAAACTTGTTAATGAAATTTAGCTCTTTCCAGCTTTGGGGGTTTCTCCCTCTTTTCAAATCATTTTGTTGAAAAATAAATGAGACCATTAAATTCCTTTGGTACTTTTATATGTTCATAGCTTTATATATTTTTTGGTAACCTATTTTCGAATACCATTTCCCCCCTTTCGCGTAAAATGAGAAAAAATCGGAATAGGATAAAACGATAAAAAAACGGAAGGGATAAAACGAGAAAAAAACGGAAGGGATAAAACGAGAAAAAACCGGAAGGGATAAAACGAGAAAAAACCGGAAGGGATAAAACGAGAAACAACCGGAAGGGAAAAACCGAGAAACAAACGGAACGATAAAAAGAGAAAAAAACGGAAGGGATAAAAAGAGAAAAAACGGAAGGGATAAAACGAGAAAAAACGGAAGGGATAAAACGAGAAAAAAACGGAAGGGATAAAACGAGAAAA
>JAJNBT010190104.1:0-10448 GCA_028455955.1 Notopais sp. p TS-2021 | reverse complement strand
AGGTTAGGTTAGGTTATGTGATATTAATTAACAAGCTGCATTTAAACTGGGGTGTCTGATCTTGGATTGGTTTTTTTTGCGGTGGCTAATCTTGGATTGGGGATTTTGGGGTGGCTGATCTTGGATTGGGGGATTTTGGAGGGCTGATCTTGGATTGGCGATTTTGGGGAGGCTGATCTTGGATAGATCCGATTTTTCTATAAGCCATAAACTAGGGCGTTCACGGGATCCTGGGATCCTGGATGTTAATTGATAACTCATTTCTCAGGAAATTAATTCTCAGTCCATATTATTATGTCGTGGAGCAAATCTATATATTTCAATTTTCATATAAATTTCGTAATGTTGCAATAAAAAAGGTAAATTCTTTAATTTTTTTTGTTTAAACAAACTTTTGGAAGCTTAGAAATAATCTAAGTAAAACATAAATTTATATTGCTGAAAATGCCGTTCAATAAACACTGTGTTTTATATTATTATTCTTCAGTCATCGAATGGCTACATATATATTCTGGCCTCCCTCCCCCCTCATACTCTTCGACTCAAACGTCATTTGGAAAGCAGCGATTTTACACTTTATTCGTAATGTCAAATCAAGGTTAAAAAAATACTTGTTCAACGCACAATATTGTTCTGAAAAAATATTGTCCTCCGTTCACAATATGGAATGAAAACGAAAACAAGTTAAATATTAAACTTTAATAAAAAAGTTTAATAATTGTAAGATAGAATACAAATACCAATAGATTATTATAAAAGAATATAAAACTGAAGTCGATAAACAATAATGCTAAGTCGTTTATTTAATTATAAAATTTTAATCTTCGCTAGATTCGTTCTGAATTAAAGACTTCAAACTTCAAGACAGCGAAGACAAAATAGGAAGAAAATATTCAAGAAAAATTCTACTTTCAGTTTTCACTTAGGAAGTTAAATGCTAATTAAAATTATTCAAGTTTCTTAAAGCTGATCTTATTTTTAAGACTTTTTATTTCGCTAATTCTTCGCTCAAAATCCATTTATTATTTAACAGATGACTTCAGTATATACAATTAATTCTCATTGTATTTGCACGATCCATTTGAAGGCTAAACTTTTCTATTTTGAAAACAGCGGAAAAATTCTTGTTTTAATTTACTGGAATCGAAAGAACTTAATATCAGTCGAGAATTAATTAACGTAATTTGAAAACTTATTTAATATTCAATTTACAAAATAAAAGACTGGACTAAACATGCGCACATATAACCACCCAATGCTTTAGAGAGTTATTGCAAGAGAGAGAAACTCAGAGAGTGTTAGTGTGTTGAAAAATGAGCCTTCCAGAGCACAACCTTAATCACAAATTAAACCATTTTTAAAATAGTCTCCGTGTTGTTTTGAAAGTGACAGCATTTGGCGGCAAAATATTTGTAAACCGCAGGACGTTGCAAGGACCATTAGGCATTAGGAGGCTGGATTAATTATTATTACGAGACCATCATAAATCACTTGTCGAACGTTCGCATTAATGTTTTAACGGAGGTCGCTTTATTTACGAAACGTACAATGCAGTTTGTTGCCTCGTTTATTAAACCTGCAAGAGCAATCTAGACCAAATCACTGAACCTTCAGGATAAGAGACCTATATACAAGTATTAATAGTTTATGTGATGAATATCGATCTTTTATAATTTGTAAGTGCAAAGTCATTTGAATCTCAGATTACAGAAGATGAAGAAATTAGTTCGGCAATGTTATATTTTGCATGTTTTAAATATTCAATTATGTTCCATATAGAATACATAGCGCCAATTGAAAGTTTATATATAGGTTCGCTATTATTATATCGTTATTCCATTGATATTTTAGCGAGATGCATAATTTTTAGTTGGTTGCCTATATACAAAATAAGAAAGTACAGTTTAGACGAGATATTGATGTTTTATTGTAATTTATTTAACCACTAAAGTATTTTCTCTCATGGTTTAATGACTTTAATCCAAACTGTCTTGTGCTATGGGTTAGTGGTATCGGGAGGGGATAATCTATTGTGTTCTGCAGGATTTGATAACTAAAACTACTCCAAGACAAAATTGTTTAATCTCTTCGCATTACCGCACTACAATGTAAATGATATATTATCGATTTATGGTATATACAGCGGGCATTTTAAAATTAAATGATCTATATCGAGTAAAAGCAAGCACTGTAATATACAACGATCTATGCAATAACTCTATCATTTTCTTGGCACAACAATTTAATAAATTAAATTGAAACCATAATTATAAGGCCAGGAGTGCCAATGATTTTATTAATTAATTCCCGAATATTATGTCAATTAGATTGATTTTTGTTTATTAGGCTTAAAAAGTCTGGAATGATCTTGAAGTTTGATGTAAAACATCTTCCTCTGCTCTTTGTTTAAAGCGTAATCTCTCCAATAAAATAATAGATAGCTATTTAAACAACTAATTATTTTATCCAAACATTTTCTTATTGTGACGACTTCGGATTTCTTTACTCATTACCTGTCAAAACATATTTGCCTGAAGGGTTTCTTTTAATCCATCATGGACTTGAAAACAATTAAAGTTTTAATTATTATATTACCTTGGATCGTGCGATTATACCAGCATTTTATATAATATTATATTTGTTCCTTACATTATATTTATGTTTTATATATACAGTACCAGTTATATTTACGGTATAAACCTATTCGTTTTTCAATAAAAATTTGTATTATAATACGATATCATATATCAATGCTAATTATAATTACTTCATATGAAAGGATCTTTTTATTTAATTTATCAAGATGAACGTTTTTTTCTAATTACATAACGTTAATATTTGCAATGGAATAATTTGAAATAATTGATAATCATAGTACCTTCAAAATTTTCATTCCCGGTAGTTAATATAAAAGAAAGTTTGAATTCAATAAAGAGTAATTTTCGGGATAGTAATTCATTGATCCTAATATTCCTGTTACTAAAGAAAAATTTATATCCCAGAAATTCTTTGGATCCTGTGATACCATATTTCAAATGTCTGTTTTCAGTAATCAAGAAAATCCTGTGAAATGCCAAACCATTGCTGGTATATGCAATTATTCGCGAACATTCAAAGGAAACTAAAAATAAGAAACGCTATTCTCCTTCATAATATACTGTATTTACTCTGAGTATTGGATGGAAATATGTCAATTGCTCTTGATATTGACAAACTTTAGTCATCGACAAGACACAATGGTGTATGTCATCGTATGAAATTCAATATAAACATATAAATTCTGTATACTGTTGGGGAATGCTTATATTTCACGTTCTATCAAGTATGTATTTTATATTATGTTAATTAAGTTAATAGTTACTTAATAATTAAGGTTATTTATTTTTCGTTGCTGATGAATATTTAAATACATTATATAATTAAATAGAGTTAATTATATATTAAATTGATTGCTTCAAACTTTGTTATTTTGACATTCTGATATAATTCTTTTCTTCGGCTCGGCATATCCATACATAAAAGAAATATTAGTCTGATTTGTAACGGAAATGTCGGTGCGAGCGGATGATATTAAGAGGGTGTTTTTCGAGTCGAATTCCTCGGTTACTATGTGAACTTAAGACATTTCTCGTTTCTCGTCGACTGTCCAATCAAGCAGAAGTTTTAATTTCCTGCCGAGCAAAGTTCTTTGGCCCGAGTTTTCATTCACTATACACGTAGGAATTCAATTCGCTCCTCAGGCGCAAGAGTCGAGTTGGTGCATTAGTTTTCTAGTTTGTTTATCTTGACGGATGTTTTAAAAGGTAAGTTTGCATTTCTACCGGAGCTTTTGATCAATCGGAGGAGTGTTCATCTTATATATTAGATGGGACATTTCTTGTCTTAAAATATGACGTAAATATCTGGTTAGATATTGAATAAAATATGGTCCGATCACTACAATATATATACATAAATTCAAATATTGTTCTATTTATTTTTATAAATATAGATGGTACAGATTTGAGCAAATTAAGATGTCTGTATTATATTCTAACAGTTCTTTAAAAATACAATACTCTTCATTAATTATTCATGAATTAAACTTATTTAAAAATAACTATAAGAATCTCAACAATCTCCTCCCGGGAGATGCTTCTATTGTTTTATGATGTAGTTTTACAAAATATATAATATAATATTAATTAAAGAAAAATGTATACAAGGTACAAAGTTTAATGAAACATCGAGAAATAAATTAAAAATTAATATTCCTATAACTTCTATACTATAATCCAAAGAAAATAAAAAAATATTTAATCTGTCATTCATACTAGATTTTCAAGAAGATTACATGAATTAAAACTGTTCTCGTATACCATTCATTACAGTAAACATGGCAGAAATGTGTAATTATTTGAAGTATGATAATGTACATGAAAATCAGTTTCCTTTGTCAAATGAAAACTTTATTAATTTTATTTCGAAATTGTAGACAAAAGTTACAAATTATAGAAAATCATAATGTTATTTAATTTCAATATAAACTATATGTCCACAGTTATTTGATTTAGGTTCTCTACTGTATTTGGAACGAATTTAATTCAAGCATAATTGTGTCTTTGTCATTACTGTAAATGTTTATTTTTAGGGGAAGTTGTTTGGTCCAGTGGATAAGGTACTAGTACTCTGGCACTGCGACGCGATACCTGTATTCGAAACCAAGGAGAGACGTGAAAACTTTTTTCCTGATTTCATATTTGCTTTCTTTGTCATCTATGGATTTAGACGCCACATGATGATGGTTGTTTGTTAACAAACGAACATTGTTAGTTAAGAGACATTGGGGGCTCGGATGAGTCTAAGATCATCTTATAGAATATTCTTTTACGAGTACATATTTTTTGTATTATAGTTATTTATAGGTACAGGTGACTTTACGTAAATCTCATTTACGCAGTAATGACTAATAACTCATTTAATCTACCTCACAAAATTTCAGCAGAGATTATCTGTCAAAATTACATCTAAATATTAATATTTATTGACAATCGACATTTGTACCATTTATATAAATTCGGATCTAATATCATACAAATTTCATGCACTACACCTGAAACTATGACCGGACACAGCCGATCATAATTCTTTATATTATATTGTATTGAAGAAAGTTTAAGGCCGACATTAATTGTTGTAATTACCTATAAAATATCATAAATGTAAAATTGAACAAAAGAGAATAAATAACACTACCTTAGCGAACACCGTTTCCTAAACGCCGCCAGTCCAATACTACGTTACTCCATTAAATAGCACCTTGAAATATTGGTTATTATGTAACTCTAGCATTTAGTTTCTATTGAAGCGTGAAATGTGGAAATATTTATGTTAATGTTATTAATTAATCACATAGATTTTAATACATAAAAACTTCTTGTTTAAAAAAAATTTAAAATCAAATTAACGATTTGTTAAGAAGAAAGTTTGTACCAGACTCAGTCCTTTCTGATTTCTCAAATTTTGGTTCCCTAAATCTGTCGATGGCTATTAACCGTTAAAGAGAATCACTACCCCCGATTTGGAAAATAGAAGCGTGATAAGAGTGGTGTAAGAAGCGTAGGAAGATAATTTATCCTGTGGTCTAGGGAGATCAACCCATATTCTCGGAATCAGCAGAATTAAATATTTATTTATCGCTTCCACGATCAGATCAATAAACAGACTTTTCCTGTTCAATTATTGGTATTAAAGATGATGTAATTATTTCTGAGTTCTCAAATTTACTTATTATTGAATAACTTTAAAAACTCAATATACTATAATTAGATTGCTTTACTGAGTTCGTTGCCAAACCTACTTATGGTACTCAATTTGTAGCCTTTAGTAGTTCTTAAATATGTTTATGTTTGCATTCACAATAATAATAAAAGATGTCAATTTCAATATATCCAAACACTTTATTCAATTACAGACATTTATATATACAATTTTGGTCATCACAATAATATCACAATAATATCACAATGAATAAATATAACATATTTAATACTATTTCTAACGTAAGTTTTCTTTGCTACATACGCTAAATAGCACAAATAATCACGATTGGTAGCTCACTGGCGGTGATGCATAGAATATATATATTCTCCATTAAATAATGCTTTCTATTAAAAACAATATTAAATAATATCACAAATGTTATACAATTCAATGACCAAGACCCGAACAGAGATAGAACCTATTGGTATACACAATTCAAAGCAATGACTTATTTGGTCTAATATATTCTAAGCAATGACCCTTACGTCAAACAAAATTCAAAGCAATGACTTATTTGGTCTAATATATTCTAAGCAATTACCCTTACGTCAAACAAAATTCAAAGCAATGACAATCGATACACATTAAAATTGTTTCGCCTTTAATTAGATAAATCTGTTAACAACACTTAAATGTCTTTCAAACATAATTATTATATAATTAATTGAAATATAACTATTAGCTTATAATTTATTTAAATAAACTCTCAATAATGTGTTTTAAATAGGTATTTCAGACATAAAAAAGATGGCAAAGTTTTTGTGTATTTTTAAACTTAATTTTTTTAATAATTCCCTATCAAATTTTCCGTGAAAAACGTTTTTTTCCGAGTACGTGACAAGTTTATATATTTTTTAATTATTCATCGCAAACTGTGTATAGGTAATCTGTCTATCAGCAAACAATCTGCACACATGTTATTTTATATTAGAATAATAAATCATATTCCTTTGAAGTGGACTTCAACTTAAGAATATAGTTAATAGTGAGTTTAAGCAAGATTAGTTTTGAATCAGATTTTTGAAATAGTCTTTAATATAATGAAACCATGAACATATTACAACTAATTAAATGGATTTATAGTTGTCTAAAAATGTCTCTGTATTTTTATAGCGATTTAAAGAATCCGCCATCTCCTGTACTGCTCAATATCGAAAGTTCAGCAATAAATCAGCACATATGAAGAGATTTACCGAGGTAGAAAGTAAACTTAATAAAGTGAGGTTGTCATAAAGTAGAGAAAAGCGCCTTCTATCCAATGCAAACACGAATTTCCCTCTAAATAAATAGATATTTAAGTCTTCGACCACTTTAAATATTTCAGCACACTTTCAATTTCCATTCATCCCAATCGATCGAAAGCGGTGAAACAAATGTATTCATGTTTTCACAAACTCCTTACAGTGAATCGAATATAAATATGTGTTTCGTACGAGAATTCTTACAATTTGATTATTATTTTTATTTATTTTATAATGGAAATATTAGTAAATATCTATTATTTTTCGTATACTGTACTAATCGAATTCTTCTTGTTATACCCGAAATGGTAAATCCATAGTTATCATAAAGTTACTTCTATCTCATATGTGATATAACAATATTTATGATGTGTGAGTCTCATGAGTGTAATTTTCTTTCAAATTAAAGTGCTATAATAACGTCATAATAATAGAAACTAACCAAATATAACAATGCGTGGATTATTTCTGTCATAATCCTATTTCACCAAAGTCCATAAAATAGTTTTCATCCTACTTTCCTTACTTAAACATCCATTTCTTTTTCAAAGTTAAAATAAGTTTGATTAAAGATTGCTTGCCTTTGCAGAGAGATATGTGAGGCATAGAATTTCATTTCAATTTTTTACATTTCTTAATTTAAATTTAAATGACTCGCATTCATTTGAAAATACCAACTGAAAATATATATATTTTTATTTCTTATACATTTTACTGTAACTTTTTAATATACTGATAATATAATTTATGAACTATTTTTAATATACAGTATATATATATATCAACTATCTCTAAGGAAATATGTGATGAAATCTGCGGCATTTACATCTAACGTTTAACTAAGTGTACTGCGTCTTTCACAATGTATACAAATTGTCACTTATTGTGTATGTAAACTCCTCCATTATTGAATGTCGTTAAAAATTATTAATTTGAATCAAATTAAAAATATCTGCAAGTCGTTGGAACTTCATTTAACCTCCGAGCCAAATTCAGTCAACTAAGAAATTAATCTTTAATTTCATTTTTCTCTTTCAGATATTGATGAAAAAAAATGAAGCTCTCGCAAATGCGAAATTTCGGCAAGTTAATCTTAGACTAAAATAAATGAACATTTTCATCCGTTTAAATTATGCCGGTGTATAAATTAATTTCTAGTGTTTACTCGTTCGTCGAGAGAGCGATAGCGGCTGATGGAAGCTGCGCAAAAATTAGCTGGAGATACGAGGCTTCAAATTTGGAAATGCAAGACTTAGTAGACATAGGATTTATGATGCCGAGTCATCGATTTTGGACATGTGATAAATTACCCACTCACTTCATGGACCCAAGAATGAAACAAAACCATCGATGGTTTCGGCTTTTAAGAAGATTTAAGCCACTCGCTCGAGTAGACAGCAGTATTTCATACGATTTTTCAAAGAAGTTCTGTTTGGAAAAAGAAGCTTAGGCAATAAATCCGAGAATAATGTCCTGAACATAAATATGGTGGTGCTGCGTAAATAATTATCTACTCTCGCACTTTCATCAATAAGATTTGTGGCAGAAAAGAAATTTCAATTAAAAAATTGAAAACTGTTCTACAATTCTGTTATAGTTTAATAATATCATTTATTTTTCATTATCAGAGGATCTTGCTTAAATAGAAGTATTTTGGTTCATATTATATATGAAAAATAACTGACTTCTGTTATACATTACATCAATATCTGAAATATCTAAAGACCAATTTGTGAAATTTGTAAATTGGAAAAAGTGTGAGCAATTTGCTTTAACAAACTGTAATCAATCTGAAAACATTATTACATTATATTAGAAAGAATCCTTAAATATTTTTCCTAAAGTTCGTGCGCAGACTAATTTAATTTTCCTAATATTCTAAGTAAAAAGAATTAACTTATCAATTCGACCGACAAATTCCTTAAATGTTGAGTAAATACTTAATGCATATACTGTAATATTTATATACTGAAATATTTATATACTGAAAACTGCAATTATTAGAATAAAGACTAGCACCAAAAACGTGAAGAAATCATTTTCTACATATTTCTTTATTTGGATTCAAGGTCTTGGATATAGAACGTCTAAGGTCCCAAGTACCTTTCCTCGAACTTAATGCTCTTCTTCACGGTCGTAGGCATCGACCGTGAAAGAAGTCCTCGAGTACATTTACTGAAACTAAGGGTACATCTTCAAGTATTTTATCCATACAATAAAATTCATCCATAACAGATTATTGTAAACATACAGTAAATTATAAAGACTTAATTAAAATTGTGAAATGAAAACTTCCCCCGGCACAGTTTTCCCATGGGCAATTTTGCCTGTGGCAATTTATCCGCGCACCAATTACATGGTCAGGAAATCATAAAATCTAAATCCGTCTTATATATAACTGAAAGCCTCCTCATTAAAAGTTAATGTCCCAATTTAAATAAAGATCAAACTTTCTTAATCATTTTCTTTCATTTCTCTGTTTTCAGTCGTAACTTAATCATTTCTTTACCAGCTCCGATATACGACACTTTTCCTATGTACCCGATATGTTGTTTAGCCGTTTTTATATATTTTATCCATTGTAAATATTTTTCGGTTGTTAAAATTATTTCTTCATGTTTGGTCCTACAATATTTATATATAAATTATTGAGTAATTGCTATATAGAACTGGATTTTATTGGAAGTTATTAATTACGCACATTATACTACTAGATATGATAATCTAAGACGGTAAGCAACGTAATTTAGAAAAAAGTTGACTGATATTGAAAATACTGTAGTCATATAATAAGAGATGACATTTATTGATTGTTATAGTTTCTGCAAGGAACTCAATTATACAATTATTTTAATTGTTCAGTCCGGTTTTCTTGTTGTAGATGAATTGTTATATTCAATTATATATTGATAACTTTAGTAACGAATTGACGACACGATATATGAATTATTACGTACATGGCATTATTTAATTAGGATAATATAATGATAAGCTTTATTGCGTAAAATAAATAACCTAGTTTACAAAATGAATGTAAAAATGTGTTTTAAAAATAAAATAAATATCTAAAAATAAGACACATAGTTTGATCTTTCTTCATGTTCCTATATAAACCAATTCATGGATATTCCTAGAGAACTTCAATTTGTAGACAAGTAGGATTACGAAAAAAGAGGATATGTTAATATCTCTTTTTTCGTAATCCTGTTTGTCTACTGTACATACATAAAACAATCTTTGCCTTAATAGCAGCAATGTCATTTGATAAAATACAATTTATACCATATACATCGATAAAAATATCTTTGATATATCTAAGAAGAAGACACATATTTATACATAAAAGAATCATTTTTAAAATAATCTCCCAAAGAAGTTTTACGTTTTACATGGATTAGAGAGAGA
>JAJNBT010189470.1:0-14922 GCA_028455955.1 Notopais sp. p TS-2021 | reverse complement strand
TTACGAATTTCATATATATATATATATTTAGAATTTAATGGAGTAATTTAGTAATATATTATTTAAATTTTTATTTTACAGACATTCTAAATTAATTTAATTAACATTTCTGTACTTTTTGAGTTGCTATAAATAGTTTAAATTTAAATTTTGAAGTGATTTGTCGTCATTACAAAAAATAAATTTATATATTTAAGTTAATTTGTACGAAATTCAACAATTTAGTTCTAAAATGATAGGTAACTAAGTGTTTGACAAAATTTATTTATATTTTTCTAATATCTAAAAGATAAAATTCGTTTTACGTAAAATATCAATACTTTGAAAGAAATCCATTTTACAACTGGTATAAATATATTATATAATTATCTTTTAGATAATTAGAAAAAAATCAAAGCAAACTGACCAAGAAATTCTGTTCAATGACACATATTTGCAAAATAATCTTATTAATATGTGAAAGATTCTAGAAATTGTGTTAATAATTCATATATTTGTTTATTTATTCGATATGCTGATTGAAAATAGCCCCTCTTAATTATCTCGAATTGTATAAAACATATACTTTTAATTAGAAATAATTATACGAATCTTTATCTATGACTAATAATTCAGCAACTATTGTACTATTGTTACAGTTTGGACAGTAAAAATACTGAACACTCACAATATAAATGGTCTCTTTAATATCCTCTCGTTGTATCACTATTTTGAAATCAAATTCCTTTATATACAGTCATCGAAATTAAAGGAACCTATTTAAGGATTTGTTATTGCTGTACGTCATAAAAATAACCTGTAGGCACTAACTTTTATCACGTTGCAAGTTGCAAAAAATCATTACGATTTGTTTAACGCACTTCTAGTTCAATAGCCAAAACCGGTTTTAGAGACTCGGGTTTTCATCAACTATCAATTATTTTAGATCTTAAAAAGTTTTTTACAAAAATGAAGAAACTTAATTGAAATCAAATTATAAGTAATACAAGGCTTAAAGAAAGTATTTATTTGATTAATTTAGTATCATTGAGACTATTTATTGAGGAATAAACTGTAAAAATTCTCATACAAAGTGTTTTTAATTTAAAAATTTCTTATTTTAGCAGATTTATTTTTTATAACATCAAAACCGGATTGAAAGAGGAATTTCTATCTTAAAAATGGGGAATTTCGTTCCACATTTGAACTATTTTTAATAGTTATCATTATTAAAAATGGTTCAGAAATCGCACAAATTACAAAAATTTACAAAATTTTAAATTTGGTCAATAATAACAATATTATTACTATGAATTTTAATATTAAATTCTTAGGAGGTAAAATAGTATGTTAAGTTAGAATTATTAAAGTTTTTAATAAATAATTTCAAGTTTATTGTAATTTTATTTTGATGTCTGTGAGTGAAGAGATTTCTAAAATTCTAAAAAGTACCTTGAATAAAATATTAATTGGTACCATGTTGAATTATTGATACATAATTTGACTATGAGTACCTAGATTGCCTCCTGAAGAAAAATTGAAAACCTTATAATATACAATATGCATAACATCCAAGATTAAGTATAGTAAACCACTTTCAAATTACTTATTATTGGATGTACTATTCATATCATTGATTCCTTTCAACTATGCTAAATAATTTAATGATAATTACGGTACGGTATTACAATAACAAACAATAATTCCAGAACAGAACATCTCTGCAGTATTTTTTTAAGTCTACACAAGGCTTATATGTGAAGATTTATTTGACAGTCAATGAGAAGATTCGAACACCTGACATTCAAGATACAGAATCAAGCACGCTGACGACTGCACCACCACTTACAAGAGTTTTATTGCAATATTTGAAAAATAAACATTAAATGATTATGATAAAGTAGAGCTGTGGGAATATAAATTCTTATCGTTAATTAAAAGTAAATCTCGAATTTTGATGAAAATAGTAACAAATATTTTTTTAAATTCTGACAACAATTGAAAAGAGTAGATTTCTATACAATTTATTGTACAATGTTAATAAATCATACTTTCGATTTTAAGTCTTAAAGTAAAACCTATATTAAAATAATATACAATTTGGATTGTTAGATGCTTATCTTATACGGTATATAAAGCCTGCAATATTAATAAATTAACCTTTATTTCAGTTAAGTTATAAGTATAAGTATGTGGCTTAGTTTAGAGTAATTAACAGTTATGGTTTCCTATTACTTACAGTTATTTTTTAACGAAATACTTTGAACTTTCGGTAACGCTGAACAAAACGGTTAATTATAAAGTTCAAAATGAATATACCGTAAATATGTTACAGATTTTTACAACAATATATATGAAAATTTAAGATAAAAACATAAAATCGCGAGATTGACAATCAATTTCATAGGAAATGAGTTGGCCCATTTATACCTTGGGGACCCCGTGGATATCCTATTTTATATTGTCGTATTGATGAAGATTGTAATTTCTAGTAAAACGGTATTTAAGAATACAGAGAATGACAAATAAAGAAGCAAGTCTTCTTAAAAATAACAATGCACTTCATGAAACCACATAACAATTTGCACTCTTCTTTCGCTACCTTCTACGGCTCCCTAAAAGTTCACAAATCTAATCCAGTTCCTCCTAGACCAATCCTGGCCACGTATAATTTACTCAATTTCGAACTTACTAAATTTCTTGTTCTATTACTAATCTACTAACTATTAATGAGTTTCTATTTAGAAATGAATTTGAGTCTAAAGTAGTAACTGATCCTAATTTACAATACATTTCTTGTTGAAATAGATGTCCCAAGTTTTTCTTTGATAATTTTACTTGAATTTTTGCCAAGTTCTCTAAAACATTGTTTGTTTTCAGATTTTATAATCTTGAGAATTGAATAACATAAATCATCTTGCTGCAAATTCGTCAATTGGAAAATTTCGGAGGAAAACTGATCGCACCATCTTCTGGCGCATCTGTTTTATTACTAAATTTAAAATTTTAAATAAAATAAACTATGTAGTGTAATAAATAAGAATAACATAAATATTTGAAAAATCAGCAAGATTTTAATTACTCCCTCATCTTTTAAATTGATGATGGGTTTTCTCTCCTCGATCAATCAAATATAATTTCCATAATTGGACATCGGTGTCAATAAGAAATATATTATAAATAATTTATTGCCAAACTACATTAATCCTAATTTGTTAAAAACGCTAATCATTTTATTGTCATATTCCTTCAGTACAAAATCATTGTTGGATTTTATAAAGTTTTTTAGTTTTTTTAAATGAGTTTTAACAAATTTTGTTTAAAAACGATGATTCCTATATAAAATCCTGAAGATGAACATAATTATGTACGAAACGCGTTGGTCAAAGTAGTCTGGATTGGATGATGTAGAGATAATGAGACGACAGAAACGATGTCCCTAAGTACGATGGACCTTACTTAATCTCATGGTTGCTTCTTTATTTAATATCCTTTTGTATAAAGATGAAATTTAAATGAAAACGCCAATATTTGCATCAACAATACAAGATTCACTAAATATTAGTTCAGTTTATTTTTCTTTTCCTAAATATATTAAAATCAAATATTTGTATTTATGTATTATGAATAATGAAAAAACTATTTTAAATAAATATAAACCTGTGTTGAATTATGTACGTGTAACAGCTGCTTGTCAATGTGGTGGAAATTGTTTTGTTTGTCTTTGCTCTCATTTTTAGGCATTGGACTTTCTTGACGGATGAAATATGTCACGATCGGTATTTTTACTTTGTTTTTTATTTGGTTTCTTATTGATTTACCAGAAGGTTGGAATCTTCTTCGTAGAGAATTCTCGAATTTGGGTGTTCCACAAAGATGGTAACAAATTTTATGAAAAAAAAAGAAATTGTTTTAGTTTGTAAAGAAAGCTAAAAATAAAAGAAGAACCGTTAATATTGTGACGTTTTAAACGTCAATTTCTATTTGAGAAAAACGTTTTCAAGTTTTAAGTATTTTAAAGCGCAAAATTTGGAAGAAAACGTTTACCAACGAATGAAGAAAATTTTAAGTATCTTTATAAATATTTGTGACCCGAAGTGCTGCTTTTGATGCTGGAATAACAATAGTGGATACTTAATCATCACAAGATTGAAATTTAAGAAGCGTATCAAGCTATTCAAGTAGTTACATTAGAAAATGTCGGTCATTCAGTTATTCACAGATGTTAATACGAAGTGCCTAAAAGAAATTCCGCATAAATCTAACATCTGTGATAATTCTCAAGAATAATCTTTATTAAATGTTTTTTAAACATTTTGTATACATTTAACTACAAGTACAATTATTAATATTCTAGATTGTTAATTTAATATGTTAATGAGAAAATATCAAAGTTGAAACTTGTAAGAAAATCAAAACAAATCTTTCTATTTTTCAATCTATGAGACTAAATCAATGAATGAATTAACGCTTTCTAAAAACAAATAAAAACAATTTTTTAAGATACAATTTTCTTACAAAATACTAAAACAATTACGTTAATTCATATTCAAGAAGGTAGAGAATCACATAATTTAATATACAAAACTTGCCAAACAGAATTAAATCTCTAGATATTTTACTAGCAGCAGAATTATTATTAAAGCATGTATATATCATTTAAATATACAATTAACTCCTTAATATAAACAAAATCTATCTTTAATACGAAGATTATAAGACAAATTAATATAAATTACAGGCAGATTTAGCAAAGCCAAAATATAAATATCTAAACTGAACTTCTTTCACAATATTATCTTATATATCGCGAACTCGGTTACACAGTTTGCAAATTCATTGACAGGTTTTTAATATTAACCTTTGTCTCCGAAATGTATGCATTTAATTAAATGTGTTCTATACTGTGTCTACTGCATACTGCATATTATTTATTGACAATAAATGTTACAATACATAATCAAATAAATATCAGTTTACATGGTTGTTATAATCTTCTTAAAGCTATCTAAGTATATAATATAATAATGCCAAGCCTATATTGGGAGTAACAAGGACTCATCAGGCAATATATTATAGAATTTATTGCATCCAAAAATATTGTTATACAACAAATCTGTGAACATTTGTATAAAATATAAATGAATCGTTAATAATAAATTAAAATAAATAATTATATTCATTAAATAATGAGAAAGAGAAGTCACTTTAAAATAACATCTTAAACATGCTTGAAAAAGATATCCAGTATCTTAAATAGCTTTTATAGTGATAAATCTTAAAATGCTTCCAAATGCCACATCTAAAATTGATAAAAGAATTTAAAAATATTGACAAAAAACAAATACCGGTTAATAAAACCCTTCAATTATGTGATTTATACATTCACATGTGTTTATACAGAATCTAATAGATATGTACACGAGTTTTTATAATCAATGTCTCGCAGCGAATAGTTGCCAAGGTCGCGAAGCAGGGGATGATGGTCTTCTCTTTAGCCTATAACGATAAAAAACTTAAAAACTGTAGTTTTTATCAGTTGAATTATTGGTAAACTTTAATATTTCTAAAAAAATGTTTTGAAATCAATTATTTTTAAAGGTGAAAAATGTGTTAAATGTGAAACTAAATAAGATCGGCGATCACATTTTACCTTTTGGCAGACTTCTTCATCATCAGAAGTCATCTCTTTTAAATGTCACAGGATCCCTGCAGCTTTATATTAGATAGGGAAATACCCTAATTTTATGTTCTCAGATCGTGCTTGATGATCTACTTTAATCATAATTAAATGCATTTTACCAATTTATATTTATAATATAAAATACAACAAATATATTTATTTACCATTATAATTATAATTTACGTCTTTGTTTTATTACTAGATTATTACTAGATTATATTAGTCTAGATCTAGTTAGTCGTTGTAATTTATCGCATTGCTAAGTGGCTAGAATGTTGCCATAATATATTCGCATAGCTAGATGACATGCAATAAATGTATCTTTATTATCGTGCTTTCAGAGTAATATGAAAGTGACATTTAAAGGTGAAACAATAAAAGATGCATTAACTCAACAACAAAATATAAAAGAAAATCTCGTCAAGCAATCAATCCTTCAAAAGGAATCAAATGCCACGAAGGAGCGACACCCCAGAGTAGCACGTCACATTGCGATCCATATTGATTATAGACCAAGAACCTGGCATAAATTGTGTCTAGGCGGGTGGCGTGAACTCGTGATATTTATTATAATTGGTGAATTATATTAAGTTATTTATAAATTGCATTTGCCTCTTAACCGATCATATCTTATAGTTCATTGTCCACAGATACGTTTGCAACTGACAGATTGACAATATATAGTATTTAATTTATATATACACTGTGTATATATATTGTCGTACATCTGTTATAAAAAAACACTTATTGTCAATCAAATAGCGATATAATGACTAGTTTTTTTACATACCGATATTTCATGAATTTTATTTACAACTTTATTATCTCTGGCAATCCTTAATTAATTTTGCTATGATTATGATAACTTCCAGATACAATTTCTTCATCAGCGTCAAATTATATAAAAAAAATTGAAATGATCAGATAATAAACTGCTAATTACAACCTTGGCACAGCAGAAGGTTCCACAATACTAAAATAAACTGGTTTTTAATCATATTTAACTAAAATTTACTTGCATCTATCAACCGGTCTTGTGGTTTTAACGATTTAAAAAATTTAGAATAGGAATTTATCTATATGCATTATATTATACTCTGTGTAGTAGCTAGCTGATCAGTTAAAATTCTTACAATTAAGGAGCTAAGCGAGCCTGAGGTAACTTGCTGATCGCAAGATCGCTACCTTCTAACCTATTAGTTATGACCTTTAAGAATTATAGTGCGTAGAAAAAGTAGCTCCCTTTTTTTTTTCGCTGTAGATCTGAACCTTATGGAAGAATAAGGATGTAAAGGATGCTGCAATTTGGTCTTTCATCTCTATCCTCTTTAGGAAAGACAATAGATGAATCGAACAATTTGGCAACAAGGTTTTAAAACTTTAAGGATGTCGGATTTTTCATATCCTTTTCACCTAACCTAAGTTCATAACATAACCTTAAGTAAGCTTACATAACGCAACCTAACCAAACCTAACCTTACCAAACTTTACTTAACCTTACCAAACCAAACCTTACAAAACAAATCGAACGTCGGCCTAAAAAATAGCCTTATATAAATGGTATCAGAGTAAATAGGATGACAAATAAAGACGTAATCATAGTCTCTTTAATGAAAGAACCAATTCGTTTCGAACAAACTGTTCATCTTCAGGGTTTCTCTTCTTCAAAATGCAAATGGTATCAGAGTGAGATACTTCAATTGATTCAAGAAAATAAGTTTTATTTGCGGAGGGAAAATTAACAAAAAAGTAAAGCTAATAGTAAAATTGTCAGTTAATCGAATCTATACTTTATATTCTTTGAAATTATTAAGGAGCTTAATGGAAATACAGGAAACGAACGTGTATAATTAGAACCGATTGAAATTTTTTTTTATATTCATAAATAATTAAATTCTATTCAAATCTAAGAAATCCAAAAAAATCCCACGAATTGTGTTTAGTAATTAAATCTTCAAGGGAACTTAATACCCACCCTGTAGCATCTCGAGAAAAAAAAATTAAGCATTTTTTTTTAAATTGCCGATAGGTAAATATTGTAAATCTTTTTTTGTTACATTTTTTAATAAAATGGCAAACATGTGATGCGAATAAATAGTAGGTTTGTCCTTATTTACATGTGGTAAAGATGAGTATAGAGTTGATCGAGTCTATCCAGAAGCATAATAATCATAATCGCATAGCAACATAGTTGAATTTAGCATAAAAACTCGTTCAATTATTTGCCATGACAAAATCATCGTAAAAATAAGTATGTTATAGTTAATAATTTATAAAAATACAGCTTATGTTGAAATAGTTATAGAGTAAGATCTAAAATATTGTACCTAAAGTTTCTCTTTAAAGTTATTGATAGAAGATGTTTGAGATTTGAACAGATGCAAGAATACTCATCCTTCGACAACGCCTACACTGGTTACGACTGCATACTGTGTTAAAAAATCCAAAAATATCATGTCTTTAGTCATTTTAGTGCTAAAATTATGAAATTGAATCATTACAACTCAGTAACTTTATACAATAATATGAGTTAAAATTGCATTCAAAGACCAAGTTTATTAAATTCAAAAAAATATAATAAAACTAAATGCCAGTAAATACGAGGAAGATATTCTTATGAGTGCGGAATAATCTAGTGCAGTCGTTGCCATTTGAATTTGATAAAATATTCAATAATTACAATAGTACACTACATAAAATTAATCGTAAAGCAACATTTAGCTGCATAATTTTTATATGTGGAAACTTAATTTTATACCTTATACATAAAGCTTGGATGAAATGTAATGAATTTTAAATAATTATAATATGGTATCTCACCGCCCTACAAATTCAGAGACTGTTGTCAACGGGGCGATATCAACAATAATTAATTACTGTTTAAAATTATTTACTTATTTTATTGTTTTAAATATATATAATATTTAAATTAATTATCTGGCTTTTAGAAGATTTTTTACTTGAGTTAGGCTGAAAAAAATTCTCCGACTCCACAATTAAGTTAAATTAAATGTACATTATTTGACTTTAATTCTTAATAAACAAGTTTTATGAATTTAGTTATTCGTTTATTTTGATTCCTTGAGTATATACATTGAATAGGTCCTTATATATATACCGTACCGTATATACCTTGAGTATACATTACAATATTAATTTTATATTTGAACATTCCAGAATATATCTTCTTCGGCTGCATGTGCGGCCCTGTTTGTCCTTCGTGGGATATAAAAAGTTGTTGTGTTTTGTGTTCGATCGAAAATTCTTTTCTGAATTAATAATTCTTTCCTGAATTTAAAAATTCTTTTCTGATTTGCATCCAGCCATGAAAGCTTCTTTGTACCAATATTTGTTCGTAATTAAAATATATTCTCATTTTTTCAATATATATTAATTCTTTTTTAAATTATGAACACGAAAGTAGAGACCCCAATTTTTCCCTGATAGGCTTTTACGTTTACAATCGTCTCGTAGGCTTCTCATATATTAATCTATCATGTAATTGATTGCATTTACGCATTTCTTACAATAAATCAGTTTCATTTTTCGACTATAGCAAAAGATATGTGGTATATTTGAAGTTGATTAACTTTATTCAGATAAATAGTTACAATTATTCCCTTCTATTTTATTTTGGTGTGCAAAGAATTTAAAATTTTTCCTTCGGTAAATCGTATTTTTTTATGAATTGCTGCAAGTAAATGCGACAAGTAGCTATTTTGGGCAAATTGTTTTAGATAATTATTTGAATAACCTGTTTAAATAGCTACTTTATCTTGTATGATTTGTGCGACTAGAATATTATTCTTTAAGAATTCTGTTCAATCTTAGATTCTCTTCTTCCGGTAAAACTCGAATTAAAATCTTATCATAGTCACTAAATCTAGATTTATGGATCTGAAATATAAAAGAAATAAAATTGTTGCAAGTCGACGATAAAAGTGGATCAACTTGGCCACATATTTTTGAGGTGATATTTTAAAGCCAATTTAAAGTAGTGTAAAAAAATGAAAAAAAAATCATAATAAAGAGTTTAGAAAAAGTTGACATTTAATATGCAATTTTTGCTCGTTTTTTGGGTGATTTTGTAATTATGCACTTAATTAATATCAATTTTTTGTGAATAAATCATTTTTCATATTGTAATCAAGAATTCTATAGTGAATTAAAATTATATTCAAATTCAAATTATTATTCTAGGATTTTATTACCGACTAGAGTTACCTTCTTCAATTTTATCTATATATGATTATTTATATTCAAGGCTGAGACTTGAGGCCATATGTTATAAAAAAGAGTTACGGCAGCAGTCCTGCTCTTATGTTGTAAATGTTGATGCTCGAACGATGTTGATAAAAAAGGAGTTGCCCACACCTGGCTTAAACTTGATACCTGGCTTAAACTTGATAGCCCTAAACAATGGCCCTTAAGCCACTAACGGATCAAAAAATCGCTAAATTACATCTCTTTTAAAATTTGAGTTTTATTCAATTTATTTAAAACCTCCCACCAGTTTTTATTAATTTTCACACAAAGTTCTAAAAATAGATCAATGGTTAACTGGATCTTGAATCAAACTGTGCCATATTTAAAATAATAAAATATATTGTTAATTAAATATATAATATTTAATTACATATTTTACATTACTGCTACTGTTTATTGAAGTAATCAGTGGGTAGAGACACAAGGATATCATCGTTAATTATTCACCTCTTCATAAGGATTTAAATAAACTTGATCTTTAAGACTACAAGAACTCGGGTTAAAGACCAGAGATTGAATATCAAATCTAATATTAGAGTCTTTGTTAGATAAATTAATTGCGAACTTAATATATAAATATAATTCAACGGTGTCTAATTCTATTTAAAAGAACATAATTTTTGTTATCGATGATAATGCAAGATAAGAAATCTTTTTTGGATAAGGGTAATACCATCGAAGTTATACAGTTTATATAATTTTAATGAGATACTTAGTATAGTTTATGCGAATTTTACAACTGCGAGTAATGCGAAGCGCATATATAGAATGTATAAAGCATACGTAGACTGTAAATATGGAGACATTCCAATCAATGTTAAACGTGTTATGCACATCAATGCATATTTACAAAAAAATATAATTTTTTACCCACAAAATCATCAACAAAAGGTGACAATGAAGGAATTAAATGTAATGTTTAGCCATAAAAATATATTGTTCAAACAATGTTAGATTTTTTTGTTATTTTACTTGTAAAAATTCTCTCGATTTTGTTCTCGTTACAAAGAATTTAACAAAATTTGTATAGAAATATGGACGTTTTAGTTTAAGTTCTTTGTTGTTTTGGGGAATAAATATTTATCAGCAAGTATATTTATTGTTATTTGTAACAGGAAGGTGTTCCTAAATTCTTAATATAGGAAACTATTAATAATGTATGCATCATTCTTTTTCCATGAATTTATTTTTGAAATTATTATTTTTTGATAATGTCTTATGCAACTATGTCGTCTGATGAGTAATTATCATTCTGTGTATTATCAAATAGGTCAAAACATCAAGATGGAGAATACTTATCACTATTCTGTAACTTTTAATATTAATTATTTATAAAAAGAAGGTAACATTCTTATAAATTGCAATAAAACAATTAATCAAATTTTATTGTACAAAATATTTTTGAATCTAAAATACAAAATCGGTACAAATATTCACAGAAAGCGTATATAAAATTGCTATATAATGTATATAAATCTCGTTAAACCAATTACTACAATGATAATTTCTGGTTTTCAGTCGAATATTGTACATTTAATTTAAGATGGAGCGGGAATGTTGTCGTGGACTCCGGCTCCACATAAATAACCTCTAGATGCCTTGTCATCCAAGTGCTTCCATTTTTAAACAATAAACAAATACATAACTTATTCTTCACTATCTAGTTGTTTAGTAAGTTGCAAGGTTAAATTACATAATTGTTACTTCAAGCATAAAAATTACCCGAGTACCTCATGAGAATTTTGCACTTTTATCGATTGGTAAAGGATATTCAATTGAACTGCTCTAGTTCTCGGAAATGGTCACCTATCATCGTGTTTATATCCAGTTTCGTAAATGTGAACACCTTTTTGACTTGTTGCAACGAAGCATCAAGAAAAAATTGCAAATAATTGTTATTAAGAGTTGCCTACCGTAGGCCCTTTTGCAAATATACGAGCACCTTTTATTTTATTAACGTCTACAATCTTTAAAATCTTCATATCATTATAAAATATAAATTGAGAATGAAATTACTCAATCAATCATTATGTGTGCACTATTGCCCGATCTTGTATCGAAATAAAAAATGGTATCAACCAATAGAATTCATTTAATTTATCGCGAACACCAAGCAGAATCGATTTAATTAAATAACGGATTATTTATATTCCAATAAAGATCGGATATATAATGCACACAAAAATATGCCTATGGTCTCCATTACATTTGAATAGATTTATATCATGCAACAGTTTTATTTTGTTGAATATTGGAGTTCCCACAGTAGCTACTTCTGCCCATACTAACGTACCATAGCAAAACAAATAGTGGACCATAGTTCGGTATATAATACTACTGTAATAAAACGATTTTGACGAAATATTAACTCATAAATGAAATTTTTTAAATAATATTTATGAATTACAGTATAGATACGAGCTTGTCTACAACTTCAACGGCTTTTCCACCATAAGAGATAGTATGTTGAAATCTATTTTTTAGAAGATGTCCTAATTTTGTAGTGTTCGAATCTGTTTCCTTACCTTTGTGTGCCATATTTGAAGTGCATAAATAAATTTCTTCTAAAATCAATATTTTCTATTGGAACCAGTTTTGATTCTATAATGATAAGTTTTTATAGTGATAAATCATTTTATAATCCTATCAAAAATCAACTTTTTTTACAATTAATTTTTTACTTTCACCAAATTTTTTATTAAACCAATTAGTGTAGAAAGTATTACAAAATTATATCGGTTAGATTATGACTGAATCTGTATCGTTATATAGATACCTAACCTAACCTACATTGTCAGTAATAATGTCCAGATAGTAAAAATTAAATGTAATAATAGAAGACACTTATTGTCTAAATTATTTAACCAGAGGAAACTCATCATTAAATTTATTTAATCTAGCCATGAATGGCCGTATGATAATCAATTATTCGCACCAAGGACTCCGAAATCTTTTCCTAGATCTAATTTACATCCCCTTCTTCTTTATTCCTACGTTATATCTCTCCCCTCCCAGTTCTATCATCTAGATTTAAATCATTTAACCCACTCATCATTTTAAATATTTCAATTGTATCTCCTCTAAATCTCATATTGCAGTCTTTCAAATGAATATTCATTTTAATTTTTACAATTCATTTTTAATATTACGATTCATTTTTAATTTTTACAATTCATTTTTAATATTACGATTTACTTCTTTTGTCCGTTTACTTTGAAATAATTCAAACATCTGGACTTCGCGTCCGATAGTATATAATATTCCAAAAGAGAATTTCAATTTATTATTATTTATGATGCTTGTCAGTTTTCACTTAAGTGGATTTTTTTTTGCCGTTAGTCATGTTATTGACTTGTAGCCTAAGGATAACGAATTAAATTGTTTATTAATTTTAAATTTTACAATAATTCTTTGTATTCGATCCCTAAAGTAAAGAATTGTCGTCAAAAATGTATATTTGTATTAGAGACGAATAAATATAAAATCATTTCCTTTAAATTGTAACGAAATAAAGAGCAAATCGTAAAAATTGAATGTTTATTCAAATCTTATGTAGATGAGCTGCAAATATTTAAGATATTTTCCGTACATTTGTATCATTTCCTGACCTTGTTAAAAGTTGTCGCTTATTTTGGGAAAAATCCCACAGTTATCGACCTAATGTTATATCATAAGTCAAAATTTTGATCAATTAAAAGAAACTTGATTATAAAACAATAACGATATCGATGCATATAGTGAAGTAAAAAGCAGGACATTTAAAATATTCTAGAAAATAAATATTTCACAATCGATTCAAATAAAATTTTAACAGTAAAATAAACATGCGTTTCCGCATACTTTGACCAATTTCTGCAATAAAATATGAAAAAATGAAGTTCTTATGCACTAATTTATTACAAAGGAATAGAATTGTATTTGTTTTTAAAATAATTGTGCCTTTAATCGTGATTATTCATTTTTAAATTAATTCGAGTTAAACAATTACAATAGATTATATATACAAATATGTCATTTTCTAATAAGGATAAAATGAATATTAAGTATTGTAGAATAATATAATATTAAATTTGAAATATATATGAAGTAATAACAAAGGCTATCTTCATTTTTTGAAATATTTTAGTAATTTGTCATTGTTACCGCATTATTTTTTAGATATATATGACTTAATAGCTAAAATGAATCAGATTACTTGAAAATGATGCCGAGTAAGGACAAAATTATTGATCAAATTATATTTTACCAATTGCTTCATAATTTTCTTACAATGATTTGAAGTTTTATAAGAAAGATGAAATATTAGCTTTTAGAAGTATTGAGAAGCTTCAAACTAAATTATAGAAAGGAAAATAAAGAAGACTATAAAAGGTGTCCCATTTTTATGAGAGCTTCCTAAGAAACGAATAAATAGAGATATGGATAAATTCCGTCCACAATTGCTATTAAAAGTAAGCACTAAACATATGAAACATTTTATTTGGATAATTTCAATTTAAAATATAGTAAAAATGAATATCTTATTAAGGGAAGTTTAATTATTTTTGTATGACAAATATCAAATAAAAACAAATCTTTTTTGTTTTAACGTCAATAAGTCAATAAAAGATGTACATTATTTCAGTTTGATTACGTCTTTTAAATGCACGTGTACTATTTTTTTTACTTATTACAATTTATTAAAACAAAGGACAACTCCCTATGAAATAATTTAATAAGTATATATTTTCAGAGAGGATTGTATTAAAATGTTCAACTTCATAATTCACGCTGTACCCTACATGTTAAGTTGACTATACTTAATATGGCACCGATTTGCAAGTGGCCCAAGTAATTAAAATGTTGCGTAAACATGTGTTTTGAGAGTATTTTGCGTACATCCGAAAATAGAGTAACTAAATAGCATACAAAATTTACTTCATTCAGTGTAAATTCTTTTCAATATTTCCATTGTTATGTGCTATGTATGCATTGAAGCCATTCACCTGTTACAT
>JAJNBT010188710.1:0-10261 GCA_028455955.1 Notopais sp. p TS-2021 | reverse complement strand
AAAAAAAAAAAATTAGAAGCTCGTCGTCCTTTTTGTTTTGTTTTTACCCCAGTTGACTATATATAATTCTTAATCTAATGTGTATGTGGCATTTCACATTTGTCACTAATTTAGTTAAGAACTTTTTGTTCTATCATTTTTTAATTTAAGTTTCTAAGAAATTGTTAAACTTCCCATTTTAATATCAATCAATCTGTCAGAATGAGAATGTCAAATGGAGTATAATCAGTATATATCGGTAGATAGCACAGAATATATAAAATGTAATAAGATCTATCTAAAGAAATTAAATAACCGTATATTAAGAATCCTGAATGGGCTCCCTAATTTCATAAAAGCAGAGGACTGCCTGTATATGATCAGATAAATATAATTTATTAAAGATAAAACAAAAATTAATTTACTATATATACAATATCATTAGGAGTTTTATTTAAGAATTAGCATACATAGCTACTTACAATATAATGAAAGTAAATAGCTATATATATATACTGTATACCTATATATTTTATATTTACAGAATGAAAAAATACACTTTGTATACCGGTATATAATACGGTACTTAATTATATTTACTATACTAAAAGTTTTCCTACTATGATATAGCTACGTACAGTAATTCGATTTAAATGCCTACGGAACATATTTTATATGATACTAATATTACCGTAAACCTGGGTGAAGCCGTATGATTTTGAGACATTCTGTAGTCTCCCGCATTCAATAAGACCTCTAGAAAGGATCTGTTTGAAGAATAGTTTGAGTCAATATCATGCCACGATATCCTATGCAGGAAAAAACTTCTGGAGCCACGGTTTCCTTTTTATAGAACTCCAAAGGGTGTCCGGCTTCACCCTGTGAAAAAGGGTGAAGCCGGACACGTTCAAGTGAAGCTGGACAAGATAGCTTTTATAGGCTTAAACAAGGTTCTAGTAACAGGTAGAGAATCGCGGACACTCAGGGTTGAATCCGGACAGTTTTTTGCATTTACAAAAATAAAATCGGTTGGTTAGAAAAAATTTCATCACAATTAAGTACCAGTAGGTACCGTACAATAATATTACCAAATTTGTTTTTGTAAAACACTCAATATTTCAAATAGAAATACATTACATTTGGAATACGTGCATGCGTAAGTATGTATTTACATTCGTTCGTATATATATACATAACTAAGCATTTTTGAAAAAAAATTCTGGGCTGGACAAGTTTTTTGGGGTTCTGAAAAATATGCAAATTATTGACTTTACTCTTTATTTTTTTAACAGAAACGTAACAATGATATCTTAATGAAACTTATCACAATTTTTGTAACAAACCGTACGTAAAAATTAAAAAAAAAATTTAAGTTTTATAGTTTTCCCATAGGTACCAGAGGCATATATCACTTTATGAAACCTCTGTCCGGCTTCACCCCGGTTTACGGTAATTAGCCGTTGGGAAGTAAACATCGGCGTTGATTTAGTCTTTTGCTCACAGGGAAAAATAATATTATTTTATGGAGACTAATTGAAATTAATTATGACTTCCATACCGGTGCATTATTTATCTTAAGTAAATTCAAGAAAAGGGATTATTAGGACTAAGAAAATGGCATAGAGATATTTATTTTTATCCCTTACGAGTTAACCTTACTTTGTCTGAATAGAATCTGCGCTAGATTGCAAATACTAATTTTCTTCATGTCCTACCCATTTTTTGAGAATGGTCACCCAATTTGGAACCTGCACCAGTAGAAAATTGGAATTGGTACATCTCTAATAGAAGCTATAGCTATTGCTGAAAAGTTAATTTTTTTACTAGTTTATTGTAGGGTTCAATTTAAATTTTGAAAGTTTCGTTAACAAAATTAATATCATTCAATTGTAATTAATCTAGCTAGGTTCTAATTTTACAACCTTGTATAGAAACTAAAAATTACTTTGTCTGCTTTCAGTTATAACATCAAATTATTTGGAATGCTGTAAAATAAGAAAAGTTGTTTTAGATTTATCATCTGTAATTTTGGATAAAGAAAACCTTTGCAATCCTGATTTATCTGAACCATCTAAAAAAAAGCAACAATTAGAAATTATTGAAAATAATTCATCTTCGATTAACAAATGTTTGGAAAAAGACCAATCACAATTTGAATATCCTCCTATTCAGATAGAAAATATAGCTCCAAATAAGGATTATTTAAATAGTCTTAATGGGCCTAGTACATTTATGGGTAAAGCATCGGAAGGTATTACAAATTATACAAAGACTAATGATCAGATTGTAATTGAATCTGAAGAAAATAATGGTTCTGTTACTGTCAAATTAATCTCTCAGGACAGTTTTCATACCGAGCATGATAAAAAATTATGTACTCCAGTACAAGATTCTAGCTCAAGTGCTACTGAACATGTTGTCTTTAAACAAATTAACCAACCTTCTGATGTGCAAAATTGTTTGCAATCTCCTAAAAAAAATCAAACAGTATATTTAAAATGTGCTGCACTGAATGATCCCATTTTTAAAAAATATGAAAGTCACATTCTACTACCCACGATTCAAAATTCTGTTAATCACTTCAATGTCACCCCATCTTTAACCCAAGCACCTATCATGTCTACTGGATTAGCTAGTGCTTTGCCAAAAGTATCACTTATTCAGATCCCATATATCCAGCCTTCAGTAACAAAATTAAAACGCATAGCTCCAAAACCATCATTTACTGATACCATTACTCAAGAATCAATATTTATAACACCGAGAAAGAGATCAAAAATATTTAATGAGAACACAAATAAAATGAAGAAGTGTAAAGTATCGAATACAAGTAATGCAAAAATTATCACTTCACCTTCAACATCCTCTTCTTTAGATAGTCAGAAGATCATGGAAGCTTCCGTTATTTCTACACAAACACCAGAGTCTGATGATGACTTAGAAGGTATTATGGATATGCCATGTGTTCTTCCCGATAACTTAGAAACTACTGTGATAGAAGAAGATAAGTTAAAGGAAATGTTGCAATCTATTGAAGAAGAACCATGTTCCGAAAATACCCAACCACAGACTGTAAGTCAATGTGTTGGTGAAAAGGAGATAAGCCAATCTAACTCACTCACTGATAAAGCTTCGGTTATAGATCAGAGTTCAAATTCTAAAGGATTTCCTTTTATTCAAGCACCAAATCAGAATATTTCAGTGGGTAATAGTAATTACAGTATTATGTCTTTATGTATGCCTTCTAAAAATGATTGTCATAAACCTAACACAGATTCTGGTGATGGAGAAGATAATAGTTCTATGAAAAACAAAAATATACATGATACCAAAAGAGAAACCTTAAAAGTTGCAATTGACACAAACAGTATATTGGATGTTTCTTCAACTTCATTATCTTTAGTCCTTGCATCAATAAATGCACCTGACAATTCGAAAGGCTTAAACCTTCAAACACATATAAAATTTCCTACAACTTCTTCTTCTAGTCGACCTCCTACATTTCTCGATGCTCCATTTTCTGCTCCTCCTCCACCTATAGGTTTGTCACCAACTCTTACACTTTCCCCAACATCTAAACTTCCCTCTATGGTCTTTAGTGCACTTCCTATTTTAAATAACGATGCAATAATAGGTTCTTCCAATGGAACATCAATGATTAACTCCTTTCTTTTAGAATCACCCCCTGTAAAGTCAACCACAGACTCAATACTTCCATCTGGTATTATAACTTCCAAAACTAATTGGTCTTTCAAAGAATCAAATACTGCTACAAAATCTCTCGAAAAAGAAAAGCTAGAGACAACTAAAGAAAGTGTGGTACCGGTACTACCAGCAACAGAGTCTATCTCAACAAAGAAATCATTAGCACCTCAGCCTTCCACTAGTATATCTTCAACAAAATCGTTAAAACTTTCATTAAATTTACCTTTAGTACCAATATTATCTTCTTCTACATCATCCTTGGAACCCAAACCAATTTTTTCATCATATGCTCATCCATTTTCTTTCTGTGCCCTACCATTATCAGATGCGCCAACTACATTCTCTTTTACACTTACAAAGAATTCAAGTAGTACGACAGTGTCCTCTCAATCTCAAGTAACTGTAAGTAATAGTATACAAAATGTAAAATGTTCCTCCAAGATTAAAAATCAAACTACAATCAGTTCTGAAATGACGCCCACAAGTTCAATTCCTTTATCAGCAACTTCTCGTTCATTCTCAGATTTACAGATTCAAGCTGTAACATCTCCTAATAAAACTTCTTCCTCAATATGCTCTCCTAAATTGTCTACAACTTTGACTTATTCTACGCAAAGTTTATCTACAGACACAGTTTCTTTGACTAAGCCAGTTATGACTTTAAATTCAGTTGCTATTCCATGTACTATTAGCTCTTGCAGCATCTCTCAACAAATTCCTGGTTCTTCTCCTGCTGTTAGTTCACATTATTTATCAGCAGATTCATTTACAACATCGTCGAAATCTTCTAGCATGATAAAATCGACAACCCACTGTAATGAAAACAAGGGAATTGAGTCCTATAAAAATAAATCAAATATTGATCATATTAATCGGTCTGTTCTTTATGCTGCACCTAAATCACAAGCAAAATCTGACCCAATAAATGAATTTAAACTTCCTCTGTTACCATTATCATCATATCTAGCTGAGGATGCCTTCTGTTCATCCGCTCATGCTATTGTTACTAGCTCCATGTCTTCTGCTTGCAATAATGAAAAGAACCAGAAAAAATCTGAACCATCTTCAGTGAAACAAACTATTAGCAAAGACAAATTAACCACCACAAATTGTTCACCTAATCAAAAAGTTGGTGGAAGTAAAAGAATAGAAACAACTGAATTGACAACAAACTCTAAGGAAAACCATTTAATGTCTAAAGTCTCTTGTAATTTTGAAAAAGAAACTTCATCTGGAATGATAGGTATAAATAATCCTTTATGCAGCATTACTAGAATGTTCAGTCATGTAGATAAAGCTTGTCAAATAGGCATAAATGAAACTCCTAGTATTGACAAAGCACCGAAACATATTCTTCCAACTTCCACTAATTTGAATTTGCAAGAGAAACCAATTGATTTTACGTCTCAGATTTCACAAAATAATAAATCTTTGACAGAACAACCCAAGTCATTTGATATACCTGTAACTAACGTGCCTCTATCTAATTCATCTCAGCTTGATAAAGTTATTTACAAACCTCTCAAACAAAATATAGCCGGTTTTAAATGCCCTGAAATTTCATCCGAATCTGTTATTAAACCTACTAGCACAAAAGAAACCGGAAAATTACCACAGATGAAATGTAAAACTATTGAACCAATAATTAGTAATGTTAAATTTGATTCAATTTTATCATCACATTCTTTGCAAAATGCACAAGACGAATGCATATCTCATTCAAAAAGTGAGCTCAAAGGATGCGTAGTTGATGCTGCAAATGACTCTAGAAACTCAACAACACAGTTACTGGATTTAACTGAATCACAGGCCAAACTAATTACATCTACACCTATTGTAACTTCCACTACAAGCAACTTAACTACTTCCGCATCTACATCAATGCCATTTAATGGTACCTCTTCTGTTTCTGCCATTGACAGTCCTAGGAAATCTGTATCGATGCCAACAAATAGTTCTGTGAAACTATCTCAGATTTCGGTTAAAGATTGTTCTGATAAAGCAGCTACCTTCATGAACAAAAAAGGTGTTAATTTAACTCCAACCAGTAGTGATGTTTCAAATGTCACTCGTTCTTATTCTAATTGCTTGGAAAGTAATATCAAAACAACAGTTCAAGACTTTGTGCCATGTAGTCAAAATTCCAAATCACCAAAGTCAAAGGAGTTTTGCACATTTAATTCAATTAAACCACAAATTTCAAACGTGAGCTGTTTCTCAAAAGATTTATCAAGACAACAGCAAGAAGCTGTAATACCAATTGAAAATCAAACATTACCGGTCCATACTTATCAAAATTTGGACACCACTGGTACATCTAAATCTGCATCTCACTTTTTAGTGAACAATGTCCAAGAATCAACTCAAAAGCTATCACAGCCAATGCAGTCCAGTATCACTTCTTCATTGCAGTCTACTGCTGATGTTCATATGCAACAAATTCAAACAAAAACTAATCAAATGATACAAATGCAACCTGTTCAGCAAAAACATATTCAACATCAAGTGCCTCATGCACATCATCTACAATATTCTGTTAATCAAAAACAACAATCTCAAACAGAGAACCCAATGCCACCCAAAGAAAATATTCCTCAAACACTGCTTGGTTCGCAGCAACAAACAACCAACGGGCAACAAATACAAATGCAGCAGCCTGTTCATCAATACTCGCATCTCAGCATGCACCCCTCAAATGCACAACAGTCTAATGCAATTCATCAACAACTACAGCATAGCCAAGGCACATCACATTTACAAACAATGGATACTTTCGATCCTGGTATGATAGATACTGAATCTGAAAGAGGAAATGCTAAAATTGATCATGCAGGACAGGTTCATCATTCGCCTATGGGTTCAGAGTATGACCAATCATTTGACTACAATCCATACTATAGAAAAGCTCCTCAGTCACCCAGAGTTGGAAGTAGACATCACTGTTACGAATCATATAAACAGGTGCCCCATTTCCAAAATGATATTTTAGCTGAAGGAGGTCCTACGGCGAGTAATCCAATTATATCTCCTATGTGTTTAGATGGGACTGACGAGTTATCGATGCGGGACACGGGGGAACAGTCTTCAGATCATGCGAGAGGTTTTACCGTTAGTCATTTAGTAAGTCCATTCAATGATTCGAGAAAACAAAACCATCGTAATAGCAAAGACAATACAAATATCACTGAAGATAAACCCCATAAAGATTCGCAAAAGAAATCACATATTCGCAAAGGAGAAAGTAAATCTCGAGCATCAGGCAGCAGTATCTCGAAAACTGCATCACTTGTTGGTACGAGCAATACCAATAGAAGAAGCCCTGCTAGAAGTATAGGTGCACAGAATTCCAGCAATTCTATTGCTATGTGGAACAACAGCAAAGTTTCCCAAAAACAATGTCAGAACTATTCTGCCGAATCATTAATTAGTTCACAAAATTACAATCGTCCCTCTCATAGGCAATCCTCTAACCAAAATGATAACTTTATGCCTCATAATCAAATGTATCAAATGCCCTACTCCCACCAACAAATGAAGAATTTGGTTCAGAATCCATCGTTTACTTACCCATGTCCTGATAGAACTACAATTTGTAATCCGGATTATAACCTACAGCTGCACTCTCAAACGGCAGGACCTTTACATTATGGCACTAGCAATGTCCATTATATGCCTCACACTTACTCAACCTACCAGAACATTCCTCAAAGTGCATCAACAGATTTGATGCCAACAGTTCACCCTTCCGCTTCATATCCTCGTGCGCCTGATATTAATACCGATCATTCCAATTTCCCCCCTAATGCTACATTCCCTTTGTCATTAGATCCTCACGATATGTGCGGAGTTCCCTCTGTACCAATAAGAATGACTAAAGCTGATGCTTCATTCAGTATTACATCTTCCTACGCAAAAGCTGGCACTGCTAAAGTTTCTAATGCCACTATTGGAGATAAAAGATCTCGATACACTGACCCTATGATCGCATCTGGTATGGGAACACCGACTAATTTTATGGAGGCACCTCCTACCCTTTCGCATATATCTCTTAATCCATTCACTCCTCCTGGTGAAGAACAATCCAGCGTACACTCAAATTTCTTCTCAGGATCATCACGAACTGGAAATCAGACTAATTTCTTTCTTGGATCTGAAAACTTTGTTACTTTGAACGGTTCACAATATGCTGGTCCTAATGTTAATGGAGGTTATCCTAGTTTTGGTGGATCGATAAATAATCCTTTACCTGGAAATGGTCCCATTGGAATGGGTTCTCACGCTCGAAGCAATCCTATGCCGCACATGTTACCTCCTCATGGGTCTTCGAGCCTAAGACAACAAGTCAACATGGTGATTCCTCCAGCTCCGCCGTTGCCAAACTTCTATGTGACAACTCTTTTTCCAGAAATAAATGGCAAAGTAAGAATTTTAAAATCAATTGTACTTAAAAAGACTTCATATTGTAACTAATTTATGTTCTTAATATTGTTTTAATTTCTTACACCGTATCATTATTAGATTATTATTGTCATCTATATGCAATAAAAAACATTTTCAATTTTTCAGAATGGAGAAGCTAGCACAGGAATGACGTTGCCGGTACCAACATCTCGAGCATTGGGAAATATTGAAAATCTGTCTCAGTCGAGTGTTTCTTCTATGAGTCATCCTAGTGAATCTGGGAAACTTAATTTGATTCCTACTACTCAACAAGATAGAAACCAAAGGCAGGACATTATTTCTAACAATAATAATTTCTCCAATCCTGCACAGGTATGTAGTAATACGGTACGGTAGTAACTCTATAATATATGAAAAAATTATGATGTAAATTGCTAAATACCATCAGCATTATCGCTAATCAATATATCAGAGATAATTTTGTGACATAAGTTGATTAAGTTTATTCAATACAAATTTCGAATATAAAGAGGAAAATATATTTGCAAGATTCCAAACATTATTTTAGTTTCAATAACTTACCATATTAAAAAGTTCAAATTTGTACAAAATACGGTATACATTTTTACATATTCTTATCATAATAATGAACATTATTATAGAACTCAGTTTAATGTATCGAAAGATTAATGCTTCTATAATGTCTTCAACATAAATACGGTACTGTAATTTAAAAATATACCTTGTTCATTCATATTAAAAAAGTTTATAATGGTACAGTACGGTACTCAAAAAGTTTTATTTAAACTACATTAATCTCTCAAATGTTAATCAGAAAACGACTAAAAAGGGGAATTTGACAGATTAGTAAAAGGAATCAGTCTAATGTTAATTTTTTCTTCGATTGAATGGACTGTACGGGAAATTCTTCAAATAAATAATATATTATTAATAATTAAGACATATTTTTGTGTGTACTATATAACATACCTGGATCGGAATAAGAATCGGTTTATTGAGGAAATCTCGACTCTGATTGGTGTTCATCAGCTGTTGAAGGTTTTCTATTGGTGGACAATAGTTTTTTCTGTTCTTGAAGGATGAATATCATTACAAAATAAATCCAATATATATATATATTTGCGACGTTTCAATATCATGATTTCATTTTCAGGGCTAAAATAAAATTAAGTTATTTTTTTTCTATTTCAGGTTGGTATCGGAATCAATCCTTCGTTATCATTGGCCCCTTTCTCTGGAATTAATTTCCCAGCTAACCAATAGGAATTTGACTTTTATTGTTATATATAAATATTTTTCTTTGTAGAGCAGCTAAGAGAAGAACAAGGTTGTTATCCCAGTTCTCAAGATTTTTATAAAAAAAATATTAATTCTCTTTAGTATATACGGTAATAATTGTAAATGGGTCATTGTTCGAATATTTCTGTATCGTTGGCAGTTTTAACAAATTGATCTACACTGTAGTAGACAAAACAAAGCTTTAATATTTCTCTCCTAAGTCTAAATGTTATGTTATTTATATATATATATATTACTCTTAAGAATCTTAATATAAATTTGTTTTCGTAGAAATTTGTATTATTTAGTTTCTATTCCTTAACTTTTAAAGTACCTACATTATAACCTCAGATCCCAATTCTTAAAACTAAAAACAAAGGATTCTTACTAGATACCGTAATTTATATTCAATGTCCTTATAATTTTATCTTAAAAAAAAGTTTATTATTTTCAGCCTATAAAATTAATCTTTCTCATTAGCTTTGAACTAAATAAAAGATTTAATAACCTCATTCTTCAATTAATGTATTCGGTTATTTTAAAGTTATGAATTCTCGCCATTTATTTGTGTTCCTAGAGAATGGACGTTTGATGAAATATTGTAGTTTTTCCAGAGCATGTCTGCGGTAATCTGTTGAAGTCCATTTTGGCTTATATCATAACCGAGGGTGTGCTCCCTAACCCAAGTAGCTTTATTTGAAAGTATGAGATAGGCCTTCAACGGGGGGCGCGAACGCGTGACCCGTTGGTTGAGAGTAGCGATGGGCATTTCCCGGGGGTTTCGCTATCCCGGGAAACCGGGATAAATTAATAATATGGTATAAGTGAAAGTACTACACTGAAAAATCCGATTTATTAGGTATAACTCATACAATCA
>JAJNBT010188621.1:0-16434 GCA_028455955.1 Notopais sp. p TS-2021 | reverse complement strand
TGTTGACAGACAAAAAAAATAAAAACTTAAAAATTTTTAAAAAGTGGTGACAGATAACACACAAGTACCAGAATATGTAAATATTATATTAACTCATTCAATTCTAGGTGAATGGTTCAAATATATTTATTAAACTTCCAATAGAAATAGAGCCGAGAGTAGCGCCACTTAAATGAGAATAGTCAAAAACAAAATTAAAAGATTTTATCTTTGGTAAAACACCATTGATTATTGTTACTTATAGTTCCAAATTTAAGGACAAATATACCGTATAGGCCTACTGTATTATTATTCAGCCATAACAACTTTGATTGCTTATGTATAATACCCATAAAAATATCTGTATTTATTAATATTTCCTCTCTTCAGTTACGAATATATAGAAAAACAAAACTAATAAAAGTGATTTGCTGCTAACTGATATACGAATGGAGTTTGATCAAATTAATATTGATATTTAAAAAAGTGAAAACTTACGACGGTGTTTTGCTGGTGTGAACTTTAAAAAATTGATGTCAGCTTCACATTTGATTATTAACTTCATAATTTTCTCGACATTTCTAAAATCAAGCTTTTCTACACGAGAATGTTATATATATATATCAGTAATATAAAATACTGTATATACAATATTTCAATAACATAACGAGTTTCCTACATTTAACCTATAGAGAGAGTTACAAATTTAATGTGGCAGAAATGACAAATCGTCGTTGAAAAAGAATAATAATAATATATAGTAACTTTCGCTTTGAAAAATTACACAATTATGCGGTATAACGAGCTTGTACGTTAGGTTGCTATGGAAACGATATCTTAAGGTCGAACTGCATTTCATAATTTATAAAACCAATAAAAATATTCGATATAAATGGAAATTGTTAAATATCGTCCTGCAAGATGATCATTCATATACCATAAAATTCTATATAATATTCCATAAAAGATATTTATATCTTTTATAGAAATTAATATCTACATTGAATATCATCTATAACGATTCTAAACCTCGACGTTTGCCAATAAAATAGTATATTAAATTATTAATAATTCACTTTTAGCAACAATATATATATATTGCAATTCGATTAATATTTCCCTATAGTATAAATAATACATAATATTGAAGATGCAGAATAGGATTGATTAATTATATATATATATATATATATACCGGTATATATATATATATATATATATGGTACAACACTAGTTAAAATGCAAGTATAGAGATTCTTTAATCGGATATAAAATATTGGATTATGGACAACTAATTTCAATAGGTACTAAAAAATAATATTCATTCGTCATCCCATAATAATATTATTGGCACACAAACTAGCCTTCAAAGAATACAATAAGTCAGTAACGGTAGGTCGGTATTCATAAATAACTTGATAATAATTCATCAATATTATAGATCCAATAAATTATTACAACATTAATTTTAAATATATACTATATTGTAAATTGTAATCACTAATCATTTAAAACTTTCTTACACAGAATATGATAAAAAACCGGAATATTGAACCATAACTCAAAACAACAATGGATTAATCTCGTTTTTCATTGCAGTATATATTACTCGTTTTCATTTTGATCAAAATAACGCATTGTATTATTTAAGATATACGAGCTTGTTTATTTCCATTTCAGTTGTTGATTTAGAGAAGCATATCTTCCCTCTTTAGCTGAACAACGTTGCAATAATAAATTTACATTTCGGAAATATGAAAATAAATAACAAAATTTGTAATGATATTGATGCAGTATAGTTCGATTCGATTGAACTATACGATATGCAGATAACATTGTACAAAAGAAACGAATCTTTATGAATTAAAAGGGAAAATAACTGAAAAATCCTAACTCATCTTTTTATAACCATCTCTATAATTCTACAAACTTCAATTGATTCAGAAAGTTTATTTTCTGCAGATATTTAATTTTTACCAAAAACAGAAATAGGTTTCACTTTCTTAAATAAATAAAATCATTGTTTTAAATCTCAAGGAACTAAAACTGTACAAAATTAACAGACATGGGAATGATGGGATAAGGTCAGATATCGAAAGAAAAAGAAAGTCTTAATCTATAAAGCTTAGGGATTATGACTGGCACCCTTTTGTCATATGAATGCAACAATTGCTAATTATTTGTTTCTTGTAGATATTAATTGCATAAATATTTATTTCCCAGAAAATGGAATTCCTAATTAAATAATGTTACCAATAGGATTACAGGAATGATAATGCCATTGATTAATTTTCTATTATTAAGGATGGTCTATAGCCCTATAGGGAAGCATTTCCCTTCATTAAAAGTTAGATATATATACAGTAGTTCCGAACCGCTGTACTCCATTGTATTTTATTTGTATAAAATAATTATCTAACGATTCTGATAGAATGTTTTTATTTTATGAACAATTGAAATTATTCAATTATTTTGCTTCATTTAAACTTTAAGAGTTCAGGTTCTTAATTGATATCGTTATATACCCAATTGGTCTTTGTTACTCCCTAAGCCTAAGGGCTTGACACTTTTATATTGTAACTAAGATAGAAAGGGATTCTTATTAGGTGTTAGTTTTATAGAATGTTAGGTTTAAATTACCCCACTAAATTAATCATGAAACTATGTGTATATATATATATCAATAAATCATTTTTCATTTCATTCAATATATATATATATCTTAACTGAGGAGCTGGAGGAAAATATTTCGACTCCGGCTCCTATATATATACTGTATATTATAAATTAATGAATTATAATTCAAATAAATCTTTCATTGTTACAAATTTATCTTAACTATGTTGGACATAAAATTGATCTATGCATATAAAATAAACTAATTAGTAATAGCAATTTTAAATTGAACTGTTCAATAATGCAATTATATTTTATTTTACATCATATATGGTATATCTAACAGATCTTAAAAGTGATGTTAATTGCCAATTACTGCAATTAATAACGTGAAGACAATGTGAAAAATATAAAAACGATGAAATCTAATTCAATATCACAAATTGAAGTAATTCTATCGGTGGATATTTTTAGTAGGTTCTTCTGATACAGAACGGTTTTATAGTGCACACGGAAAATAAAATGATTATAGCTTCTTCTTAAAGAAGAACAGTGAATTTCCAAGAGATGTTTCGTACATTTCAATGTATAATATAAATCAACAGCGTGCTACTTTGTCATGCATTAACGCCTACGAAACATAGCATACAAAAGTATTTATTATAGAGTTTATCCTTAAATAACTCCAGACTCCGTAATTATCGTATTCTAACACCATTACAAATGACTGATTTTAACTTATTTTACAAACATTCGGCATTAGAATCGAGCTGATCCGTAATTTTTCTATGCTACATTTGACTTCTGCGTCTCTGAACAATTCTACTTATTCTACAAAGTTTCGGATCTTTTCCTTTCAGCATAAAACTTCTTTTCTCATCAATTGTACGATCACGACTGGCATATTGTCCCGGTTACTTTTTTTCTTACAATCCTAAAGCCTCTCAGCTTGAAGCGCTCTGGAACACCCGACAGTTCTTGCATTTTGGCATCATTTCCCAGAAGGAAAAACGACGGCAAGAAACAATAAAAAGAATTTTGCATTCGTGTTTCGAGACACAGTAGTTAGAAAGACTCTTCAACCTACTTGGAAGTTTGAACTTCTCTATATCAAATTTAATCGTTATTTCAACTTAAAATGTGCACCATAATATAATATGTATATATATATTTATTTTATACTAACATTATTCCAGAGATAATGAAATACATAAATTAATAATTTTCTGTATTGTTTGTAAAGAATTTTAAAGAGATAGACTAATCAATTCTAATGAGCCTAGATTTGTTTGCTACTTGTTGTATGTAGTTTTTGGTTTCAGGCTTCCAGCAACTCATCCATCATCAGTCATCACCCAGTAAATAAAACATAATAAAAGAATTTATTCAGAAATAACATCACTAAATCATAGGCATTTTTCATTTCAGTGATTGTTCTATGGAAATATATATAAATATAATTTATGTAACTCTTAAAATAATAAGACACTCACAAAACAATAAACAATTCGAGTAAAAAAACAATAAATATTTGGAACCGAATCTTAGAAATTCGTAAAAACATTATTAATAAATCAGAGAGCGAAGCGTAACAACTTTTCTCCGGATTGCAATCACTCGGATAGGTTTCGCCATAAAAATAATCAATTTCAAATTGCTCAAATTTCTATCTTCTGCTATGTATGTCGTATGAAATCAGATTATGACTATGAAAAAGCTCGAATAGAATTATTCACTACGAGACAGGTAAGTTTTATAAACTTTAAATGATATGCAATGAGGATATGTCTCGCGTACATCTCTTATAAACGACATTCGGATCTCTCAGAGTCTCGAATTGGAGTAAGACAAACATGTAAATTTCGTTTTAGATGAGACTCCTTTCCAATAAATAGGAAAAAGCAACAAAATTATACGACTTGCAAACTGCGCGACCGAGCGGACCATCCCATCTTTTTATGATGATTGCATTTGCAAATTAAGGAGAGTTATACCGTAGATTTACGCGGGACGCTGCTGTTATTTGCAATAAATACTTAAAAAGATTCCGGTTCTTTGGCGCAAGAGAGACATTCAACAAAAACAAACAAGATAAATGATCGAAACTGATTTTGGAAACAACATTTTACAAACTTTTTAGAGACTTCGAGTGATACGGAATTATTATTACCGGTATGTATCAAAAGGGAAATTACCGGTACTATATATATACATTATACACACACCCTAGAAGTACCCTACGTTCATTAATGTCAATAATGATATACAATGGTTGAAGTAACAATTAAGACTAAGAAATTTGATTTAACTTTTAATAAAGGGACAATTGTTACGTGCAATATATCCTACCTTGTCTTCAGGAAGGGCATGGAAATGATGAGCACACTTTGCAGAATAAGTCGAACTTGAACCTGACGAAGGGGAGATTTTAGACACGGACTCTATCGCTCCATCGGGTGACGTTTTCTGAGTAAGAAAGGGGAGCCTCGGAAGGGCGTCGTCATTCTTTCCCAGAGTACTAGGTAATCCTTCAGAAAATCTCCTAGAAAGTTTTACGGCCTCCTTCGCATCTGAATCACAACCGTCTACAGGATAACCCGGTCGATCAGATATTGAAACTACTTTCGATAAATCACAAATTCCGTCTTCTTCCTCGATTAAAATTCCGTTCGGTTTATCACCGACGGACACACTACGTTCATTGGATTGTCCGCCTCCGTCTTCCGTAAATTGAGTCAGGCCGAGATTATCAACACAATTCAACGTTTCCGTGTTGACCTCTTGAACGGCTACTGACATGATTATAACATAGTCTCTTTGCTTCAATTACGAAATTAACTGTTGTGATTTCAACCTATCCACTTAATTTTAAGAGCATAAACAAAAAACTTGCTGAAACAAGTAACATATCGGGTTAATTCTTACCAATATATCTAACGAGACAACGGAACATTCTGCTCAGGTAGCTAATTGAACTAGAAATGACGTTATTTGTATACAGTAATCAACATTCAGTTTCAATGTCTTTTAAAGGGATGACCAACATTTTACATAGCGAGGGCCATTTTTCTTAGGCTGGGACGAAGAAATTAAAAAAAAAATGGAAGGCAATAAATTGTTAACGTTTTTAATCCGCTTGTTTCTAAGTTCCAGGCTACGAAAACTTATATATACGGTACGGTACATATAAAATTAAAATAATGTGCATTGGCTTAAACTTAAAGGTTGAGAAATTTTCAGGTTGTTACGAGAAGGGTTTGATAATAAATATTGAAGTATATATTCCGTTAGTTTATTTTAATAAATCAGATTCATAGATTAATTTAAGAAATTTACCTAGTAATCCAATTTGGCGAATATATATGTTTGAATTTTAACTAAAATGTTAGTGCATGAAAGAAACATTGATTGAGATTAATTACGGATACGGGCTTTCTAAATACTGAAACTGCTACTATTATATGCTCTGATGGTACTAATTAATTTTTAAAGAAAATTTAGTGTTAGTCGAGTATATCAGTTAGCTGTTGGATAAGCGAATCTCGAAAGTTTAAGCCCCGTAACCGTAAGTTAAAAAAATAGAGTCGCTCGCACTGGGTGACTGCGGCAATAATATACGAGCGAATGAACGTTAACAATGAAAATAAGGCACTGTATATATATTTTTAAATGCAAAATATAGTGACTTTTTATAATAATATCATACGAATCAATTTAACCTACAAATTATGAATACAAAGAAATTCCCACTTTTGAAAGTACGCTAGTCAACATTTTTAACATATGAGCGTAAGTTTATAAGCTACAGCTACTTGAAAGATAAATAATCTTTAGCTTTTATTAGTTCATAAGTTCTAATGCCTTAAACGTTACTTGATTCCTTATAATTACATTATTTAAGAGACTCTTTAGTAATTTTAATAGACAACCCTCCCCGTAAACGATATGCATATTTAGTTGTTGAGAAGTCAATATGTAAAATTTAGTTTTTTTTGAGGAAGAATATTTTTTAAACACTAAATTAAGTCGTTTGATTTAGAAATATGTAATATAATTTCCGAAATATGATATAAAATTGAAGATTAACTTGTAAAGTTAAACCCAAGTCTATGTAAATAACGTACCGGTATATTTTGTTTTTGATAAATTTAGTGCAAGTTGATTTTTATTGGTCTTGAAAATTTTTGTCTTAAAAGTGTCAGCCATTAATTAACAGTTCTAATTTGTGTATAGAGATAAAAAATATATATATATAATTAAAATTAAAAAGAAAATTAAGTCTCAAAACAATATATTTAATAAAACAAAAATATGCATTTGAGTTTATAATACGACAATCGTGTAACTGATTTTATTACCGTGCTTTAAATATATATACCTAAGATAAGTTCGTTTTCAATATCATACTTTAAAAAAATTTAAAAGCATAATGCGCCATTTGAGAAATAGATGAAGTTACAAAAAATAAACAGTTTCCCAAAGTTAATTATTGTTTTTTGGTGAATAAAAGGAAGAATAAATATACAAATGTTGTAAATTTAACGTTCTTTCTAACATTACCGTATAGCTTATTACGTACCGTAATTACCGTACATATTTCAATTTTAATATTCTTATATCGGAAACGTAATGTAGTGGATGTTATCTTCAAAAACAAGAAATAAACATAGGCTTGTGGTTTAAAAAAATTAAATATTCAGTTTAAAGACAAAATTTAACCAAAAATATTTCCTTATTAAAATCTGAGGTATAAATTATCGTCAGTGGAGTGTGGATAGAAAGTTTACACGAATTAACATCAGCAATTTACTCATACTTATTGGTCACGTTCAACAGCAGATGAGACTGTTAACAGACCATTTTGAAAACTGTCGAACGTAATATTAAAACCGATTAACGTAAAAATCTAGGAATCCTACATTGGTTGTACCGTACGAATATAGTAAACAGGATACAGTGACCACGAAATTGCTTATAATGTTGCACATTGCGCATGCGTGTTATTTACAATAATTCTGTTCATTGCCGTATCCACATTATTCAACCAGTTAAAGAGCGATACTGTATTGAAATTTTTTAAAGCCTAATTGCCATATAAGATAAGAGTACAATGCACGTTACTTTGTACGACGGCATTGTAGATAGGGACATGAATATTTTAATACGAATTGTTTTTAATTTAGAAAAGTGAGCAAATGTGGTTACTTGATGCGTTTCAATTTAAAATGAGAACATGACGAGCGAAAATAATAATTTACACAATTTTGAAACATAATAATTACATCGGATGTTATTATAAGAAGAAAAAACAAAATTATAACCGTAAAATCTGGTACCGAAAGGATGACAAGAAATTTGTTCTAAAGCTGAAAAATTGCACCGTAGCAAGGAAAATGATTGTATACGGTTACGGTATATACTATATATAGATAAGATGAAAACAAGAACCGGTAAAGAATTGAGGTTGGAGAAAATCTATTTTCATTACCGTAAGGATATTAATTACTATCGAAAATTTATTGTCTTTCCCATCATGCATTGCTTTCTTTTGATTAGAAAATTAGTTTAGGAAACAATAAATGATCATCCGGTGACGAAATTGACTTAGATAAGGTCAATAGTGTCGATTGAAAAGAAGTTTTATTAGGATTCAATTAATAAGTCCCTTTAATTATTGTAGGAGAATAATATTAAAAAGTGTTATCTGGTCTTTTAAAAAAATTTAAAATTAGCTTTCTAGATTGGCAAATAATGAATTGGTGACTTGAACGGTTTAACCGAATTGTTCGGTGACGTACTAACGTATACAATATAAATTAAATAGCTGGATTGTGCGATGTACGTACATTCTATAATATTTCCGTTGGAGGTTTCTTTATTGGAGTAATATCGTAATGTTGTTGTTCTCGCAAATGTTTTGAAAAGAATAAATAAGTTCGGAAGCAATCTCTGGAAAAAATGGTTTCGCTTTCCAACGGCAGAAAGAAATGTAAAAAATTGATTGCAATTATTCTACAAAATGGCCCATTATGTAGTCTACATCCGCTCTAATGGGATTTTATCAATTGCTCTACGTTTGTTTCTTTACAAATAAATTTGAAGAAACTTTCTTTACTTCTCATTCTTGAATTAGAAACAAAGAATAGATATAATAATACTTAGATAATTATCGAAAAGATTTTCGTGATTATTCGTATTTTTATTCTTGAAGAATTACAGTTTTTACGACTAGATGAATTGAAATATAACGAAACCAGATAATATGTGTCAACTATTGGCATATTTAATTCATTGTAGTTGACCCAACCTTTGTAGATCAATATGATGAATACGTTGAAAAAGACCATATGGATCACGTATACTTACTATAAATCGCAAGATAAAAATAGAAGGTCGCTTATTTAAGTAAATTATAATCGATACGAAGAGTCGTGATGTTACTTTAAGTCGCGTGACAAGCTACTGTACTAAAAAGAAGTAAAAATTAAATGAATACGAAAATAGTTTTAATTTGAAAAAATAAAATTGATGGTAGCTCTATCCTGTGTTTACAGAAGCCATGACAATTCGACCCCGATAATTAAAAATCAAAAATATCTGACCATTTATTATTTAGATATTTAACTATAAGTTAGTTAGTTCTAACCTAACCTGAAGTTACATACATTTTTAATATTTGTATGTTAAAAAAGATTATTTAAATAAATTATACAGGTTTATCTTTTTTTCCATTTATCACGGCCTCTATAGAGTTAGAACATTAATAGTGTTACTTTGATCATTTTAAATTTGTATCGACTTCCAACAAAATACTGGAGTTACGAAATGATACGATGATTCATTCTTTCAAAATTCAAGCCGTATACCGTAAAATACAGTAATAGTACAGCATATAAGTATCACCACATGAAAAGGTGCTTTCCCGTACAAGATACCAATATAGTGAATGGAATGAACACATTTTTTTTATTTTCACAAATTCTAAACCATATTACAACACATGAGACCAGCATTAAAATGAATAAACAAAATAACTATAAATCTATAATGAAAGTGAGATTTATACAATTGATTTAGTTAGTCATGTTGCCATGACTTTGCCCCCAAATAGCGAGCAAGCTACAGGTTTACGTTCACACTTTAATATATCGAAATTCTTGCTTTGCTCTTTTAGGCAAGACACTTCTTCTTAAGTTTCAAGAAAGCTACTTGGGACCTTTAAACATAGTCGAAGCTTCCGGCATTTATATATATATTAATCGGTTATAAAGTATTCTTGAAATAATCTGAATTATCAAAATAAATAAAAAATTAAGTTACGGAACAATTTCATAAAATGAAGGGAATCTCTGGAATCAAATGCAACTAATCATTAATTAACATTATGTACGATTAAAAAATCATTACAATGATGATTAAGATAACGACTATCGTATAATAATAGTTGGATTGAATTCTTTCGTTTCTAGTTAATAATTCAATCAACTGTGGTAAAATTAAACTAACAATGACGCACGGTGAATCAACCAGACATATACAGTATTTTATATCATTACAAACAAGTGAAATTCTTCAGAACAAATACATTATTGAACTGAAGATCTTTTAAAATATGAATGCTATTCCCGACAGAGAGATTTCCAAGTTTATAGAATGTAAAGGCAGACGGAAACAAGAAATTGCAATATGGTATAATGCTATATTATACATTTGAATACGATGTAGCTATAAATAGCACTGAACACAATGAAATTAGGTAATATACTGAAATGGAAGACTACATTTTTACCATAAACTGAATTATTTATACTTCTAATTGCTAAAATATATCTATTAAATTATCATTGCTTATTGTATTAAAAATAGACGCATTTTCGTGCATACTATAAGAATCTCTTTACTGAGAAGATCGACCATGATTGGTGTTCAATCATCAGCGGTGAAGGTTTTCTATTGGTGGACAATATTTTTGACAAGTATATTCCAATCGAGATCGGTTTTAACAATGGATATGAAAATACGCCTAATAATTCAGTACGGTACCTTATGTATATATATATTTTTGTCACTCTTTTTATTATAATCATACAAAAAACAAGGTTATATATATGAATTAAATATCATATTCAATGTTTGCAGTAATGTAAAAGAATTGTAAGCACGAAACAAAGGTCTAATTTATTTAATGGATTACGGTTGACACGATTTTTTTTTTAGCCCATTATATAAGAAACAAATTTTTTACGCCTTTTTTGCATGTTAGTTCGCTATGCAAGACCGAAAATAGGATTGGTTTAAGCTTCCTAATCCCAGTTAGCACAACTTGGCCAAGTAATTTATTATCTTTTTCGGAGAATAAAAACTATTGTGCAAAATATAATAACGTAAATGATTTTTAACCCTGGGACAATTGGCTCGTCTGTAAATTCCACCACAATATTCCCCTCAATAATTCCCAGGGGTACATGCATGTAGTAAATGCTATTTAAATTCTTAGGTTAGGTTAGTAACTTAGTTTAGCCAATTTTTTGCGTGGTAATATGTGGTGGAATTTGCCGCGGTGGAATATACATAGAACCGACAATTGTGTTAGATATAAACCTCTATTAAGAGAATTGGAAATGCAATATATATCTAAGTTGATCACATTTGTATGCAAGACAAAAAAAGGAAAGAGAAATATCAGAATTCGATATCAACTATTGACAAACTTCTCAAATGTAAATGCAATCGTGTGAAAAGTTACCTATTTCATATGCTAATTTTCATTAGTCTCGTTTGAGACTTGAATACATATTTATTCAATAGTTAAAGCTACGAGATCCGTAAAGAGCAGGTAGAGTATATAACCAGGTGATTACGTTTTACAGGAAGTATGTGAGCTACATCCAAATATTGAACCTATGTTATACACTTAGGTATAGATATTTTTATTTTATTTGACTCAAATAAAATTTTAATGGATGATAAAAAGAACCCTTTTTATTTCTTCATATTTATTGAGTACCAAGATTTGGTTTGTGCAAAAAGAAATTAATTTTAGTTTTATCCTTAAAGGGGTATTTCGTGGACTTATTTTTATTTTTACTGATCTATGGGTACAATTTTAAATTGATTTTGAAAGAATATACAAAATTAAACTTACAAGCAGATAGGCACACATGGAACGTTGGCACTATTTCTGGTCTCGGATAAAAAAGGTTGCTGCCTGTAGGTGAATATCGGTTACTTGCAGATTCTACAATTATTCTTAAGTAAAAGGTTCGAAATTTTGACAAACTATAAAAAGAAGAGTACGGTGCCGTACTACAGAATACACGTTTTCCTGTAGGAAAAAACTTGATTTAGGAAAATTACGATAGCTATATATTTTGATTGAAACCCCAAGATGGTCGTAAAAATGTTATTGGAGCTTAAGACTAACTTTATTTCTACGTAAAAAAATGCTTCAATCTACATTTTTGAATTATAAAGAAAATAGGTGACTGCTACTTAATACATTAAGGACAGAATAGAGTAATGAACCTGTAAATCAGTCGAACCAAAAGATTTTACACTTTATTAAAACAGTGAACTTATATTAAATTATTGGTGTCCATTCATTAATTAGGTAAGTCTGTTTATACAAATGATTTATGCGAAGAAAACTGATTCCTGCATTCGAATAATTACAGGGAAGCTCGATGCAATGTAGTGCATTAATTAATTAAAAACTTAAGGATTCCAATACAATAGTTTCTTCTCAACTAATGTAATTTGCGAACTTAAATTGAGCAGAAAAGAGAGAAATTAGAGAATTATCTGATATCATGAGTAATCTGACCAACTTTATACAAATTCTCCTAGAGATCGTTTTGGACATCAGCCAGAATTCATTATGTGACAGGAGACTTTTTCTGCTACGAAATTAACAATTTGTTTAATTTTGCTTAGAAGGGGAAGTTGTTTCCTTGGAGAGGTTTGAAAATTCTATTTTTGATTGTATTCGTTACAGTCTCAGAAAGCACATCTATTTACATACATTTTCGACAATTAACTAAAGTATCGAACAGAATAATTCATCTGCATTCAGTATTATGCAAAAATATACAATGTTATATTACAAGAGATATTGTATTACTTCTGAATCAAATATGCAACAGCACTTTATATACAGTATTACAGAAGCTATGTGAGATGTAATAGGCTCACCGCAAAGCTAAATGTGAATATTGGCGGTAATAACTGTTACATTGAGATATTACGTGGGATATTTCTAAAACTGCATTTTTAGCATATTACATACACACAATCTAGCTTAAGTGCCAGGGCCGAAATTCAAAGTTTACATTTTTTTTATAGTTACAGACTTCCTTCCTTATATAGCAAGCCACGAAATGAATATAAATTATGATAATTTTTCTAAAGTCTCAGGCAAGAGGAGGGTGAGTCAGCTATAAAAGCAATTCTGGAGAATAAAAAATTAACTTTAAATTAAAACTAAAAAAACCTGTGCAACAACATTGTGATCCCATTTTAGTTCTGATATAATGGCTTAATGACTTACAGGAATGATGCTTTATCTCTGAGAGTTCCAAGCAAACACCATATGCCTCTAATTACCCAAGTAATTAAGAGTAATTAGTGCAGTTTTTATTGTTAGAGAATGGCCACATTTAATTTTTTTAATTGAACGGAAAGAAAAGTTCAAAATGAGATCATTTATCTGCTAACTTCTCTACTTTGAATTTATGGAAGATTTTGGAATAAAAACTGGATTCAAAATGAATTCCGGAAATCAAGAAAATGAAAACGACACACAGTATAATTTTATATATTTTGAGCAATTAAATATACTTAAACCAAATCTAATTTTGAAGAGTATATATATGTTTAATATTGTAAGTAACTGTAAATTAATGAGCTTTTATATTTATAGATACGGTAGATCAACTTTATTGAATTCTCGCCGTGATAAATATTATTGATTAATGACTCTAGCCTCGAAATAGATATAATTAACTATTATTTTTGATAACTAAACTCAATAAGCAATCAAGTTATCAATATAAATTCGAAGTAAAAAATATGACGTCATGATAAAAAGGAATGACAACCAATAACAAATATGATGGAACGAGTGATGTAAAAAATAATATTTCTACGTTGTAAAACTTACAAGCAAAGTAAGAAATCGTGTTCCATATAATAATGACGGTGCAGTTAAATATAATCTAAATCAATCCTTTAATAAGTACGGTATATTAAAAATAAGTCATTTTTGTATTCTAGTAAATATAAAAATAATAAAATGCTTTCAAAATTTTCCCTCGGTAAAAGAATTTTTTTAAAATAACCATAAAATAATAAATTTTATTCATAAAAAGGTAATAAATTTCTGAGAAATAAAAATTGTTTCGTTGCTGTGAGTTGAAAGGAGGACAAACGAAAAAAAACAAGTGTAGTAGTACGGAGTTATTTGCAAGACTCCGGCATTTGTGATTGTAACTCGTGCAAAAACTTTGCAATATCTTTCTATTGACAGTCGAGATAATCAACGAAAAACAATGAATTCTATTATATTGTTGCTAAAATCTAGTATATTAAATCAGAGCATCAGTTCCGTTGCCTATAACATTAAAACGAATTTTTCGTGGCCACATTCAACGTGTTTTATTTATAAGAGTCGTAAAAAATATATAGCTATACAGAGTAGTTAATTTGCAATTCACCGACCTATATTGGTAAAATTCTTCTGTTTAGATCGGTGTCCAACTGTAATTATCCCTAAGAACCTATATTGTGAACATTACAGTACGGCACGCGATTAGATTTTAGAAGCACATGCGAGTGACAAAATTTGCATTGTTTCGGACCCATTGTAACTTAAATGTGATATAACGTTGGCCCCCCCCACCAGTATTATTCCATTATTAAAGACTAAAATATCATCTTCGTAAGATATAATATTCTAAATAGAGGACTTCCAATTCGTTCAAATATGCACCCGTAGTTCTATCAAAAAATCCTACTAAAGACACACCGGATCTTGGGTCAATAATTCCAAGAAAAGTTAACAAAAGAGAAACATTCACAATTAAAATAATAGTTCATTAGAGAGAGTGACCTAAAACACTTGATCACTCTACGGTATCACCCGCCATACTGCAGCGCCTGAGCGGCGCTATAGGAAGAGGCAGTGGCTCTAATCATAGAGAGAGAGAGTGAGGAAGAAGGCTTGTAGAGAGAGAAAATGAATGGTCAACTATTTGAAGCAGAATATGAGAGTTAAAATTGGTATTTCTTCTATAACGCAAGTAGCGGTATTCACATTGTTCATTAACTCAGTGGATCGACAATGAGAAAAGTTTGCATCAGTTTTTGATCTTACGTGCGTAGTGCCAGATAGAAATTCTCACGCAATTTCATTATAGAGAGGAATAAGAAATAGTCTGAGAAGAGATTACAGTAAGTGTCATTCGACGGATATGAAAGAAAATTTTGATTTTTAAAAATACCTATCGGTAGTACTTTATACAAATAAAAAGATGTTCATATCGAATGATTCCATCTCAAAATTATTTACAGCGAGGGGAAACTTGCGAAATTTAAGACATTGGTGGTAATTTATGTTAGGAATTTAGTCAATGCTATTATAATAAAAAGAAATCAATAATAATAATGTTGTGTGTACATAATAATGACATGTCCGGCTCGGGTCGGTGCTATATCAATATCCGGCCGGATATGCAATTAAAATAATTTTTGTTTAATTCTTTGAAATAATAAAATAAATATATATTAAAAAACATTTAAATATTTCATTATTAAATAAATGAGTTGTGAATGCTTATTGGCTACGGTATTTATATTTTGAAAAGAGGCTTGTGAGGTTTTAAATACATTAATATATATATATACCGGTAATTATAAGAAATGATACGGTACAAGTATAAATAATTTATTTATTTTAGAGATGTACCGATTCACCGGTACTAGCAAGACACTGCTTTTTAGGAACAGGCACCGGCAAATTTTGACTTTCATTAAAAAAAATACAGTATAAATAAAATTGTCTTTAAACCTGATCTGAACTATGAAATTCAGTTTGGGATATAGCTCGGTCAAAACTGAGTTTCATATAGATTAAAGGGTCGATTATATTGTACATTGATGAAATCTTTTATCAATCTCAGCTATTATTGATAATTAGAATAAAATACAATATAAACACTAAAACAGTATGATAACTGTATTGCCATATGCAATGATGCATATTCCTTTACATTTCTGTCATTTTATTCATATGTCCTGTCCAGTTTTTTAAAAAAATGGTCACCTAACTTGGAACCGGAACCGGCAAAATATTACCACCGGTACAATTCTAATTTAATTTATTAAAATATAATAGCAGAAAGTATTGTCGTAATAGCCTATAATATAAACTAAATGTTTTTCAATTTAAAAATAAAACTCTTCAATAAGTGTACATTAAAAACATAACCTAGCTAGTACTTAGTATTCAATCCACAATGTCTGTAAATTATGATTTAAAAATAGAAGGTAGTCTGTTTTAATATATAGCTATCTATAATTGGACGGAATAATAGGACTCCGGCCAAAATTCTGGATCCGGTACATCACTACAGTGATAATATGGTATGCAGGGATCTAGAAAAATTCGTCTAACACAATTCGTCTAATACACAATTCGTCTAAAGAAGGCTATAGATAAACATAACCTATCCTATCTTTATTGCCCATAAGTTATCTATGTCCTTCATTAGACGAATTGTGTATTAGACAAATTGTGTATTAGACAAATTGTGTATTAGACAAATTGTGTATTAGACAAATTGT
>JAJNBT010188600.1:0-10135 GCA_028455955.1 Notopais sp. p TS-2021 | reverse complement strand
AACAAAATTTGAGACGAAGGATTTATAAAGAAATAGTACAATATTATGAATGATTCGAAGTTTTAAAGTTTTCTTTTTAATTATTTCAGGTAACGAAACTGTACTATTTTAACAAATATTCTCAAGATGGCTTGGTTACAAGAAAATATTTTATGGCAAATTTGGTTAATAACTTGTTTTATTATTGAAAATGGACATGGTGCTTCAATAAAAAGTAAGTTTCTTTGCAAATATTTTTTAATTATTTGTAAAATCTAATTAAAATCTCATACTTTAAAAAACGGTTTAGTGTAACTAATTTCGAAATATTCCAGGGATATCAGCATCAACAGCAGTTAAGCGGTTTTCATATCATCTTTCTACAGACATTGAATCGTCTACGAATAAAATTGGAGCGAAAGACATAATACTTGATCATGTTTACAGCCCAATTCATAAATCGACAACAGAAATGTTATCAGCTGAAACATCTACAACACAAAAATCCACAAATAAAATGCCATCAGCAGAATTAACTAGATCAGAAAAATCCACAAATGAAATGCTGTCAGCTGAAATGTTTACAACGCAAAAATCCACAAATGAAATGCTATTAGATGAAACATCTACAACACAAAAATCAACAAATAAAATGCTGCCAGCGGAAACGTTTACAACGCAAAAATCGACAAACGAAATGCTATTAGATGAAACATCTACAACACAAAAATCGACAAATGAAATGCTATCAGTTGAAACATCTACAGCACAAAAATCCACAGATGAAATGCTATCAGTTGAAACATCTACATCTACAACACAAAAATCCACAAATAAAATACCATTAGAAGAATTAATCAGAACAGAAAAATCCACATTAGAAATGATATCAGCTGAAATATCTACAACCGAAAAATCTGCAGATGAATTGCCCTCAACAGAAAAATCGACAATAAATCTATCTACATTAGAAAAACAAACACCATTAACTATAAAAGATTCAATAATTAAAGAAGAAATTCAAACAACTACAACAGGAATCTCTACAACAGATATATCAACAACAATAGTAGATGCAACAGAGAAAACTGCATTAAAGAAACCTGCAACAGAGGAACTTGTAACATTAAACCACATGACAGAAACATCTATAACAAATGATCTTCCAATAGAAATGCTTACGAATGACATTACAATGGAGACCCCACTGATAACCACTCACTCACCACCACCACCGGCTTCCAAGGCAAGTACAAGTATATTTGCCATCTCGAGCACATATTTAGGGAATATTTTAAACAAGAAAAAAATATCCTCAGCACGATTGAATTTAATAGAGAAAACGAATCAAAAATCAAAAAAACTATTTGACGAATTCAAAAATAAAAAAACTAAAGAAAAAGAAATGAATTACGAATTAAATGAGTTTTCTTCTTTCAATCAGAAGAGAAATGTGTTTGAATATCCTGAAATAATTTCTTTAAAAACGAAGCCCAGTATGTTTCACGCGATTTTGAAAAGTGTTAAAGAATCGAACAATTTTGAAGATCCTTTCAGTATTATCAATGGACTTTCTTTCGGTCAGGTACAGACTACTCATTCCCCCTTGAATATTGTGGATGATGCCAGCAGCGGTAATGGCTTAGTAAATAAAGATAAAAAATATAAAGTTACTGTAAAATACATAAATTCTACTAATACACCGACTACTTCTGAGGTCACTTCATTAACAGATCCTTCGGACCAAGTAGCATCTCTAGATTTACAGAAACGTTTCGGAACATATACAACTGGAGTAATTGAATCGATTTTGCAACAAAATACGACTCCATATCAAGAAGACTTTACTGATCTCGATAAGCCTTCTACTGAAAGCACACTTATATCTGAGAATTCATTATCAGAGTCAACTATTAGCCCAAGTAATATTGACAATAATTATATTTCATTTAATCCATTATCTAATTCAGATTCAGATAATTTTCTAAAATATTATGAAGCATCGACAATTCTGAAAAGCGAACAAGTTTTACATCGACTGAACTTTGACGATATAGGAAGTGAAGAATCGAATGAAGAAAGTATCAGTGAAAATGAACAAGATGATTCCAAAATTGAGGAATGGAACATTTTAATGGAACAATCTTCAAAAAGGAAGAAAGAAATCGTTCCAATATATGATGAAATTTCTCGGCCTTTGCATATTGATTCGAGTATTGACGATATTGAAGAAGACGAACCCAAGAACCCCAAAGTTACTGAAAATACGGACGATTATTTTCCTAAAATAAATAATTCATTCGTTAATTTACTCGAACCGGATCTCAAAATAGAGAACATTTACCAGATGGAACGAGGGAATGTTTTAGATCTCGATTCATCGCAGATACATTTTGCAACTATAGGTAAACAAGAACCATCGTCATCGTTACCCATAGAAGTATCATCAGTCACTTCGGATTCGAATAATAAATCGTCTTTTAATAATAAAATGTCGGGAAATGTCAATCCATCACCAACGCAACAACATTTTCCAACATCTGTCACTAGCAAAACAATATATATGACTAACACAACAACATCTGCCAATAACACAACTCCCCATACACTAAATAGTACTGGTTCAAACATCGTTAAAGATCAAATTGACATGCGGAAAAGGCCTCTCGAGATTAAAAGAACTGAAGTTCACAATGATATGAGATTCGGTATAAATCAAACAACTAAAGATGTATACAATGAATCTTCATATCCCAACTACGGGTTCAACAGTAACTGGAATACGAAGACCAAGACCAGGCAAGCGGATCCACACCTGCTTCGTCGTCATAATGAGAGAGTGCTTCAAATCCATGGTAAATCCAGATCGTATGCAAGTTACTGCAAATTTATTTTATACAATTATGTAAGATAATATTATATCATGTTTTAATATTAAAATAAATATTTAAAAAGTTTGATAATTAATTTTAGTAATTGGCATACAGTATTAAATTCATATTTAAAATAAATAGATGCAATTAATTTTTCAGCTGCAAAAATGCTAAAAGTAATGAATCAGTCTGTAAATCCATGTGACGATTTCTACGAATATGCATGTGGAAAATGGTCAGAAGTTTATCCACTGGAAGATAAGGTAATTAATTAATTACAATTATTGTCTAATTGTATTTCATTATTTATTTGTAATCGGAAAATAATCCATTAAATAATTATTTCTCAACATTTCAAAATCATCGTGGTTATTATATTTTAGAAGTTAGAATGATAACTACTTTAATGTACTTCATTTTCAGGCGTTGGACAACACTTTCGATCGCCTTCGAGAAGGACTTGACGAAGTATTAAAGTTACTCTTAGAGGAACCCATTTCGAATGTTGACACAAATGCGACTAAAGCTGCAAAGACTCTTTACAAAGGATGCATGAATGAAGGTACAGATATTGTAAAGATGTAAACTAAACTTACGATGTTTGCTACATATCACTAAGTTTATAATATTTTTCGACTTTCCTGTAGAAAAAATAGAAGAAAAAGGAACATATCCCTTAAAAGAATTACTCCAAAATCTCGGTGGATGGCCGGTACTAGAAGGGAAAGCGTGGAATAAGTCTGAGTTCGACTGGGTAGAGCTAATGGCAGTTCTTAGGACATATAACAATGACATTCTTCTGTCTGAATGGGTAGCGGCAGATATAACAAATTCATCTAATAACATCATACAAGTAAGAGTACAAAATTTGTGTACTTCATATAAAAATAAAATATGAACATATTCTATGAGTATTGTTGATTTAAATTAAACCATTAATTTAAGTTTTTATTTTTTTTATAGTTTACACCTTCTATCATCAATATTTAACAATGATTTTCCTTCACGATAACAGATCGATCAACCTGAATTAGGTCTACCAGGCAGGGAATACTTTTTAAGTTCCGGAGACCAAACTTACCGTGACGCATATTTGGAACTTATGCTCAAGTCCTGCGGTCTTCTAGGTGTGGATCCTATTACATGTCTTGGAGATATGTTCGATGTCATAGAATTTGAAAAACAATTGGCAAAGGTATTAAATATTACTAAAAAATCTTAATCTATCATACACAGCCTATGAACACGAATCCCTTGTACTGAGTATTGCCCTAAGATCTAGTTTACAATTTGTATTCTGTGATTATTATAGGCCTCCTGGTAAAGCTGTATACGATTTTAATGATTATTTGCGCGTTCAATTTCTTATGTCAAGAGAGATAAATTAAAACGAGTGTATTTTGTGAAACCTTGGTTGAATTTGACTATAACTTGCTCCTACACGAAAATACAAGATACTCGCCTACAGGTGAAGTCACATCCATACTTAATCAGATATGGATAATGGATCAATTTCATAATGATTGTATGGTGTGCCGACATAGTATTGACAGACACAATATCGAATGGACATACTAACGAACGAACAGAAAAATCATCAGTGATTATAAAATATAATTTACTCTAATACATAAAATAAGTTCGGTAAGGTTAGATTCGATTTTTTTTCTCCAAAACGTAGGCATAACGTTCGTATAAAAGTTTTTCAGTAGTTCAATTTAAATAAATAAATACACGGTGATATTACTTAAATTACAATTTTGATACAGGTTTAGATTTCAATTTAATCTATTTAACGAAATAGTTTTTAAATGTTCTGGATTATTTCATTGCTTCTAAGACTGTTTTTTTACCTTTTATAATGACTGTTTTTGTTTTTTTATCGACATTTCGTCCGTTCGACATTATGTTCACTCAACATTATGTATGTCGATATTTTGCTCGTCGTCGTCGACAATATATCCAAGTACCGTAAACAGTTTCTTAGAGGCAAGTTAAATAGTAAATTATTTGGAATGCCATCAAAAAACCACTTGACCATAACAATAATATTAAGTCAACTGAACTCAAACTACAAAATGAAACTATAAGTTACTGTCATATTAAAATTGCTAATGAATTTAATATGGCGTTGAATATGGCTCAGGATCAAGTCCAGACAAGACTGGTTCCTACAGAAATCTAATACTGATCAATCCAACTTTAACTTTCTCAACCCTGATTGAAGTCGATTTTTTAATTTAAAAACTTAAAAATAAATTTTATCCAAAAGATTATCCAACAAAATTTGTAAAATAATATTAGCGTCATCACTTCAATCTATGTAGGGTACTTAAAATTGCAAGAATTATTCCAATATTTAAATTTGGTGCTCCCTTAATATCTAGAAATTACCGTCCGAAATCTATTCTATCATTAATAAACAAAGCGATTATATTCAATATTGACACTTTTAATCTCTGATTATCTCTGATTGTGATCAAATTTCTGATAATCGATTTGGTTTCCGTAAGTCAAGAGATGTTTTACAGGCTACCCTTAAATTAATTATGAAAATAAACTATTCTGCCCCTTTTATATTTCTTAACTTTAGTAAATCCTTCAAATCGATACTGTGAGACATGATATTTGATATGGAAACAATATGTTAATATACAAGATAGTAAATCATCCAAACTTATTGTTGATATCGGTGTGCCACAAGGAAAGGTGTTTGCTCCGTCACAATATTCGAACGATCTTAATTACCTAAATTAACAATTGATAGCTGCTTAAACAACTAAGTAATTTATTCAACTCTTTACTCTGGATTTACTTTATTCATTGTTAAACAAAACTTTATTTGCCTGAAGTGTTTCTTATAGCCCCCCATAGGCTTGAAAACAATTTGAGGTTTAAATTGCAATATTCATATCCTTAGAATTAGATCATGGATTATTACCGCATTCTAGGATAAGTTACAATATTATCACTATTTGTAAACCATCAATGGGTTTTTCAATAAATTTTTATTATTACTGAATATAATAAAAAAGTAATAATTATATACAGTAATACTAATTTTTTATTTTTATACATTATATCATATCTAATCGAGTATAAATTGCCCGATAGCATGTGTAATCTATCATTCCCATCAATGTTTTCACCGGAAAAAATTGCTACATATCGTAAAATATTATGTATCCAATGTTACATTATATATTGGAGAATATTATCTCAAAATGGCTGCTGAAGTTACAAAATATATTTCTTTGTTCCAAGATTTTAACACCGGCAGAGGAAAGAAGAAATTTATCCGCCGTTCATCAACGTTTAACTGTCAGAGCTTTGGAGAAGGAAATCCCACAGGTAATATGTCTTCATTGTGACCCACAAAATAGAAATTTCGTCTTTTACGAAAGAAATTTTTGAAAATTGAGTTTTCATTTATATTTCATTATTTTTTTGTAAATTATTAAATATTTAAAAAAAAATGTCATAGGTAACTATTTTTAGTGAATTGTTTATTATTTTAATTTATTCCGGAAATAATTAATAATATTTAATTTAATAGTTAATATTAATAATAACTAATATTAACTGTTTCATTTTCAGATTAATTGGGAACTCTATTTAAGAATTGTATCAGGCAACAACGAGACTGAAAGCGTAATCGTATTTGCAATGAAATACATAAAAAAAATGGTCTATCTAATCGATAACACACCGAAAAGGTATTTTCACACCTATTTAATCTCATTATTCTTCCGTATATTTAGTTCTTCATAACATTTATAATAAGAAATACTCGAATATTATTTAAAAATAAAAAAAACATTTCAGAACTGTGAGTAATTACCTGTTTTGGAGGTTCGTGAAAAACAGGATTAGTAATTTAGGACAAGATGCTCTGAAGGCCAAGCAAGAATTCATCCACGTCTTGTTTGGCAGTAAATCTCAGCCCGAAAGGTAACAAAGTTGACAAATAAAAAACAAAGTTCGAACATTTTTTGTTTGTTTTATTTTTGGATAGAAAGTAATTTTGTAATAAATTACTTCCAGTAATTTATAAACTTTTGAAAATTTCCATAAATATATTTCTTGTTAAACTAAGATATTCGTGTGCAAAACTTTTGTTTCACATAAAAATGGCCGTAAACTTTAGTAGAACATATTATTTAAATTTTAAATTTTTGTTAAATTTGTTATTTATTAATAAAGTCAACAACTATTAAATAAAGACCGTATTTATATCAACTTAATTGTTATGCCAACAAAATATTTAAAAAAATTCACATTTTGTTCCACAAAGCAATAATAGAAAATAAATTTGTATTTTCTATTTTATACAGGTGGTTGTTCTGCGTATCGTATGTCAATGGCAATCTGGGATACGCTGTAGGATCTCTTTTCGTAAAGAAATATTACCCTGAATCCAGCAAAAATGATGTAAGGATCATGTTACATATTTTATATTTGAAAATAAAAATATTTTTAAAACTAACGAATACAGATATTCAAAACCGGCATTATTGGATACCGATGTTCGATTCTCAATAATATGACTTCTTTTTCAAGTCTGAAGTGATGATCAAATTGATTCGAGAGTCATTTGTGGAGACGATTCGAAACGCCACCTGGATGACTAAAGCCACACGTCAGGTTGCCGAACAGAAAGTCATGGCCATGGTGCGCAATGTGGGCTACCCTCAATACATCCTCAACGATACATACATGAATGAAGTCTATTCCGAAGTAAAATTTTAATTCATAGTAAACAAATAATGAAATAAATAACAATATTTTACAAGATTTCTTATAACAAATTCGATTTCAGTTGAACTTCGATGCTTCTAATCACTTCATGAACGTAATTCAGATGCTTCAGTACCATGCACAAATTACTCACAATCTCCTCTCCGTTCCTGTCAACAGAAACGAATGGACCACAACACCGGCAGTTGTTAATGCCTATTACAGTAGATCAAAAAATATGATCAGTAAGTTCTCTAACAGTAAATTATAGAATTATATTAATTAGTTATAGGTTAATTAATAGTTTATTATATTCCAATGAGTATCTGAATATAGCTTAATTAATAGTCATATATATATGTAATAGTTAATGTTAAGTAAAAGAAAGTTCTATATCAAATGACTTAAAATAATTAATTCAGAATGATGTAGAACTGTTTTAAATTCAGTGAATATTCGAGTATAAATCGGAATTAAATCTATTTAAATAGATTTAATTCAAATTCAATTAGATCAGATTTAAAAGAAGATTTAATTAATCTCATTCAACATTTCGTAGTGTTTATTTCAAATTAATTTACTTATTGATTACGTTTATTGCGACATTGATTTATGTTTTGCGATTCTCTATTAAGTGTTTTAAACATTTATTGACTCTTTTTCACACACTTGATAATGCAAGAAAATAATAATAGTTAGGGAATAATAAAGTGTGATGTGAATAAAGTGCAAAATTTATGTGAATTAATAAAATAAAATTACAGTGTTCCCCGCCGGTATTCTGCAGCCCCCGTTTTACCACCCGGCGTTCCCTCGTAGTCTCAACTTTGGTGGCATCGGCGTAGTCATTGGTCATGAAATCAGTCATGGGTTCGATGACAGAGGAAGGCAATTTGATGCAACTGGAAACCTTAAACAATGGTATAAACTTGTAATTTATTGTATTTATTACGTTAATTAAGAGATGCTAAAATAGTTCTTCACATTAGGTTTATTTATTTATCTTTATATATATAATAACAAAACTACAGTACAAAATCAGCATTACAAAATTGAATATCCTGTCTTCAGTAACTTTAATGCTTCCATTATCTTTAAGTTCGAAATTATAAAATATATATAATTTATAAATTTAGAATATTATTTATAGTTCTTGGAGTAGTTTCTGTACACTTGTTTTGGTTAAAGTTAAGTTTCATATTCATTTAATTGTCAATAATTATATATTTCAGTAGCAAATAAAAGTATTTATTTAACTATTATTATAAAATTTTAAAAATTGATTTCAATTCAAAATATACATAGAGAATTCTAGTCACAATTCCGTAAAAGATCTCTTTATTATCATAGCTTATTTAATAGATATTTTTCTTCAAGTGTCATTAGGATAACTTAGTTCATATATGTCCCAAGTTCACTTAACCTCAGTTGTAGAACAGACACTTTCAAAATGCTGAAGGACAAATTATTCAATTGACCATTTATTATAAAACAATTTACATTTTATTTAGGTGGACAGAAGAGGATGTATCTCAATTCTATGATAGAGCAACTTGTATGCTAGGTAAGTCATCCATTTGGATTTTATATCATTGATTATTATCTCTATATTTATAAAAGGCAATAAATAAGTCACGTTGATTGTCTCTAATTTTTTATTTTGTTTAAATATTAACTTGACCTGACCCACAGTCATAAAAATGGACCCCGCCCCCTAAAAACGACCATATTATATCATACCACATGCATGACAAATTTCAACTAAATTTTAACAGATTGAAAAATATGTTGTATGTCATAACTTTCAAACTTCAAGTTATATATAGGTGAAATATGCCCACAAGCATAAGTTATAATCTCCACCACCATGAAATTATATAGAAATAAAAAATCCCCAATCATAAAAAGGGGCCCTTGCCTCCTAAAAATGACTGTATTACAGTACATCATAGCCCAGGTATAACTAATTTCTTCTAGAAAAAAAGAAAGGAGGAAAATAGCTTGTAGATATACTGTATACTCAGAGCTCTATATAATTATATTGTAATAATTATTATCATTTAATTTAATATTTTTTATTTATTTCTTTTGAATATTATTATTTATTTACACGTTGTGTTTCTTTTGTTAGAAAGAAGCAAAATAGATTGCAAATCATTCTCAAACGTTGTAAAGGAGACTTCGTCTCCGAGATTAGCTTAACTTTCTTAAGTTACCTTTCATTTTTTATGTTTTGGAAGATTTGTTCTAGAATCTTTGAAGAACGCTTCTAACAAAAACCCGAATAACGCTGGGTAGGCTACTGCCGATACACTGAAAAAAGTACTTCATTGGAATAAAGAAGATCTTAGTTATCTAATTGAAGTTCTTCGTTGAAATGAAGAAGAGCTTCGTTATTTTAATGAAGCATTTTTTTCAGTGTAGTACTGTTTATATCAATCAATCAAATCTTTCCCGGGCCTAGTAGTCCCATAATGCGGTATCCATCCCCGTTTCAGTGACCATGGATCTCGCAGTCTTTTTACAGATATAGATACAGTAATTGG
>JAJNBT010188181.1:0-10520 GCA_028455955.1 Notopais sp. p TS-2021 | reverse complement strand
AAAAATTTTGTATATAATTGCAAAGTAAAATTTTAATTTCAATTATATTCACAATTTTTCACCATATATCTTTGTTAAGGTATAATTAAACTATACACAGTACACCTTGGACCCTCCTACAATCTCTAATTATAATTACAGTCTTCCTATCAAACATATTTTGAAAGGAAAATTTCAACCTGTTGCATTATTGTCTTCAATTTCATCCAAATTAATTTTAATAATGGGACTACATATATAGCTTGCATAATTTTATATAAAACTCTATAAAATATCATTACGTTTTCACAAATTAATAAAATTGATTCAGGAAATAAGAAAAATGTCGAACAGTAAAACCCAAAAAAAATATGTGTGCAAAATAAATGCTAAAAAAGTGCATTTTTCTTGCATTTAAAAACAAATAAAAGCTTATCGTGATGGACCTATGCCGAGATAATTCATTTGCTCTTGAGCAGTTTATTTCCGGATGAATAAATCTATTGTAGCGCCATAGATAAGGGAAAAGGGGTCTTGAAGTGCAACGGAACTTCCCCAAGCATTTCCTGTGCTCACATAAGCTGCTCGAAATTTCTCGTTTGATTTCGTTGCATCAATGAACATTAAAAGTAAAATAACATCAGTAGGAATATATTGTTGGTAATTTTTATTATATGAAATAGAATTTAAATTCTAATAAAGATCTTTGGTCTCAGAAGTCCATCTTCAGCAATGCAAATTTAATACTTCAAATGAGAATAAATCAAAGGAAATTAAAAATAAGTACTTTAAATTAAATAGAAATAATTTAAATTAAATACATAAAATTTAAATTAAATACATAAAATTTAAATTAAATACGAAGAAAAAATTTAAATTAAATATATACAAGTATTTACAAATAATTGTGACTTTGATTTAATCTCAATTGAATAAATAAATTAGCTGCCGTGAATTGGACTTGGTCTGAAACAACTTACATTTTTATAGTAGAAATAACTTATAAACCATCGAATATTAGATTACTTTTCTTTAAAAAATAATTGTTTAAATAAAATATAATTTCTTATTAAAATATAAAATCACGTAGCATTTAGTAAATATTAGAAGCAAGTCATTTTAAGGATAATTTGGATAGTTTACCATTTACCTTTAGATCCTTGGAAAAAGTTCAGCAAAATGTATGTATAAAATAACAAATTCGAGGTATTTTTTTTTAATTTACTAGAAGTGTATTTTTTAAGTAGATTTCTCAATTTCAATAATTGAAAATCATTGGAAAATTTATTTTAAAGAGATTATATTTCTATGAATAAACTGAAATGAACTAAAACATTTTAGAAAAATTGTATTCTGGTAATAAATTCTTTAATATTTTCACACGGCTGTTCGATTGAACTATTCCTAATTATAAATATTAAAAACGCTATCGAACCAATTTTTTATCTTGGTACCTCCTCCGATATCTAATATTTACGATTGAAAAACGACTTTCACGTTCGGGCGAATAAGTTAATCAAGATTTTCCTTTCAGTAAAGTGAACATTCAAAATTAAAATTAAAGAATATCTTGATAAAATCAACAATCTTGTACTAAAAATCCCAGTCATTATGTGAATAAATTTCAATAATTAAAGCCCTTCGATTCCCTTAGATGAGAATTCTCTCTCATTCCTCTGTTGTATTTGTTTTTCCAGCCATAGATATTAGCCAAATATTGCGCTTATAGAGTCATAATAATACGATAGTGACCATAGATGTGAATTTGTGTACGAATAATGACAGATGAACCCACTTAACTAAGTAATTAAACCTTTAATTAATTTATTTTAAACTATAAGATCACATGAACATCAGACTTGAACATAAAATTAATTTCATAAAAATTTCAGAAACATCAGAATTTTCCGTCTCTAAACCGAAGGGAGAAGCAGATGTCTATGTGAGACGCAATATCGGATGAGAATGACCATCAAAAGGCGCGAAAGTGGAGTCCCGTCTGGCAAATTGAAGCGAAAAGCAGTTTGCCATTTTATTGGAGGCGTTTTTATGAAGTGTTTTACAAGACTTTGATCGCTCTTTTGACACTATTTGTACTTCGACATATTGTCTATAGTTCTAAGGATTTTGTCCTTCTTAACATCGATAAACTTCGTTCGGGGACAATCAATATATATATTGTTGCAAGGCGGGTATATGTTTACTAATACTTAAATACTATTCAATTGCAGCAATGTCCAGCTTTCTCCTATAAATAAATCTAACATCGATATATGGAAATTTCATAAAAAATATATTTTTTCGCTGGGATAACCAAGTCTGAATCACAATAACGCAAAAGTTTCTCGAACGAAATCGATCTTAATTTGTGATAAATCAATTTTTTTATGATGGTCAAAACGGTTTCAAGACAATTGGCGTATTTTCTTGACCATCATAAAATCGATTTCGATCTGAATAAGAATCGCTTTATTGAAGAAATCGATTCCCATTGGTCGTCGTGAGAAATTTAAGTCTTTCTATTGGTGGACAATATTTTTGACTACCGTATAAAAATACGCGTAATATATCTATTATTTACATATATATATATAGGTTAAAAAATATACAAGATATTTACTTAAATACATAGTTCAATAGTTATTTAAGACACTAACTACATTTAATAACTATGATAATAAATGCATAAACATACAAACGATGATTGAAACCATTTAATCAGGAAGATATTTATTGACACTTCCTAATTAAAATACAAACGGACACATTAATATAAAATCCTGTAAATACATATACTACAAAGATCTATACTCTATAACACTAATTTGTGCTAAATATTTTTGATAAATAATAGCTTGGAGAGATATGTTTTATTTCAGTATTATTAATGGGTAATTTTATCTGCTTTGTTGCATCGAATTGTCAAAATTTGTCATTTTCTTTATAGAATTGTTATGCTGTCCAATTCTATCGATGGAGATTACTGAAAATCACAACTAAAATCGGTTTGAACTGCCTAGAATTGATTTAGAAACTGTCCTTTTCGAAGAGTTATAAATGATTAAATATATACTAGAAATGACATTTTATTGATAATTTTTAATTCATTTGCTGTGATAGAAAATATTTGGGTGGATATAATGGTGGATAAAGTAAGATATATATTTCATATCGTCTATATAAGTGTAAACAACTCTCCTCCAATGTGTTGAATGTAGCTTTTGATTGGATGGAAATGGAAATGAGCTGGTGTTTTCCAGAACATCTCAGCGATAATTTTGAGCGACTAAGGCTATATCATAACCGGGAACGTGCTCCCTAACCAAGTAGATTTTTGAGAGTCAATAAGAAGCGTATCGACGAAATTCGAACCCACGACCTATAGATGCCGAGTCAAGCACGTTAACTGCCGCACCACCACTGTGGCTTTCTTTTCTTTTGATTGGAAAGATGAAAGATTGTCCGAAGCTTTAAATTATTATTTATATCTATAAGTATTATCAATACAAGTACAGTAGATAAAAAAAGATACCTTTAATTGCATATTAAATGTATTCATTTTGTTAAAGATTTTTATAATAACCTGAAATTAATCTCTAAATTATTATTAAAGTTAATTATTAATTATTACAATTAAAGAAAAAACAACCAATTGACTTCCAATGTTTTTCGACCCAAAAGGAATCCAAAGTGAATCTATTTTGCCGTTTAATGTTGCAGAAAATTATCCAAATTACTGTTTCGCTTCGCTTTTGTTTCTGATTTGAGACTCTCGGTAATATTGTTCAAGACGAATCTGACTTTGGCAACAAATTGATGCCTCGGATGAAAATAAACTCAGCTGATAAGATAAATAACTAACGGTTCAATACTTATAGAGACTTATAAGAAGATTTACAAAACATACACAAAAAAAGAAACCATATATATACTGTAATTTAAATTTTCAAGATAGAAATCCAATATTTGGTGTTAAAAATGATTGTTTAATTTTATGAATCTAATAGTGGTTCTATACGATAATGGCTTCCTAAAATTAATTTAATTATTTATAATAAATATAACAATAAATAATATTGGTAACAATACATGGTGTACCATTTTTAAATATTGCTTTTGAATTCTTTATTTTCTTTTATCTCAATCTTTTCCCGGGACAATTATCCCATTTTTGACTTGATTATCTTTATCTGAATATTGTAATTTATAGAAACAGGATTATACGCTTCAAATAAAGGAATTTCAAAATGCTACAGAATTTATATATATGAGAAATATTCAAAGTACATATATGTATGATTTGAAATCTAATTTTAAACGAAATAATCCAGTTACAATTGGACGTTTAAAAGTGTTCTCAACCAATAGGCATAGAGCTATATCAGAATGGTGCTGAATAACAAATGTTCACGTCTTTAAAAATGAATGAGCTCACGCTTCTCATTCTTCATTTGTTTAGAAAACATCAGATAGACATTCATTTTAAATGGAATGAGCGTAATGGCCTAGGACTTGCATATTTATTTTAATATTTCATTTTACAATGATTTATCGTCCTTGATATAAAGAGGAAGCACGTGACCATTCTACAATAGATAAAGTAGTGTTAGAATACAAAATAATTGTTATATTTTCGATTTTTAACTTTAAATTTATTTTAATAAAAATTAAAGTAATTTAAAAATAGATTCCCGTATAGGGAATTCTATGTAATTTAAAGTGAACGACATCCAACAATTCTCAATCACATCGAGGGGTTCGAAAGGGCAACTTTAAAATATTTATTTTAGTTTAGAATTAATAAAAAAGGACAAAGGACAAATTCAATCTCTTTTTCCGCATTTTAGAAATCTTTAATATTTCTATATTGTAATATTTTGAAAATACAGTTTGATCTATTTCACGTTAAAGAATTCAATACTTATAGGTTTTTTATAGATACATATTTAGTTAATTAAGTTAATACTTGACGCTTAAATTGCATCGACAATAATATTTATACCCAAATAAATAAAATATTTAAGTAAATATAATATGACGAAAACTTTATATAAGTAAAAGATCAGATTCATTTATCGAACAAAATTATATTTTAATTACTTCTTGCTAAATTGGTAATAAATGAAATAAATCTGAATAAGACAACAAAATATAAGCATAAGGAGGTTGCTTCTTCAAATCAATGGAAATCTTTATTATTTTAATGTAGCAAATTCAATGAAGACCTTCATTAATTAAGATCTACATTTTATGTCAATTAAAAAATGTATCGTATAAATAATGTATGCAAAAATGCCTCTTTTAAGAATGTTTAAATATGTTTGTATAAATTGCCTGGCGCATAAGTATATAATAGAATATATAACTGTAATTTATGAACTGAATATATCAGGATAAATGCTAGAAGAATTAATGAGATTTATACTTATTTGTTTATTAAATATTTAAAGTATATTACTTGGTAAGAAAGTTTAGAACAAATAAATTAAATGTTTGAATTCAAAGAAATCAATGTAATAAAAACAAAGTTATTCGTATAATATTCAATAAACTATTTATTTCTGGCTATCCATAGATTTTTGTTTGAAAATTCGTGATGAAAGTTTATCTTGCAACCTTATTAAGAATAATATATTTTAATACGAATAGGTAAATATAGAGTAAAGCAGAACATTGAAATAGTCCTAACTCATACTCATATGCAGTATCTCATAGTCAGGCGGCATTCCCTTGCGAGTGTTGGTAAAAGCAATTATAGAGGGAGCACTCATGGTTTATTCTTCTCAAACTAAGTGACCATACTCGAATGAGGGGACTAGCACTTGTATTTACAAATATATACAAGGGAACATGTGTCTATATGGTATAAAGAGAGGATAATAATATACAAGCCCTAAAAAAGAGAAATACTACTATATAGGAGTGAATGAAAGTAAAAGGAATCAGTAAATTGTAGTTATAATTAATAATTTGGAGTTTTTGCGCTATAATATAACATGAACTGCTGGAGGATAATTTTAGGTATGAGACTAATAGATTTACTAAAACACCAGCAATACAGATACTTTTAGCAGGTTTTCCATAAGGAATTCGGTTCATTGATGACGACGGTACCAAAGACGATTAAATAAATTAAATAACTTAGGTGAGGTTAGGTTACATTAGCTTAAGTTGAGTTAGGTTCGGTTAATTTAGGTTTTGTTAGGTTAAAAATGTTACTTTATATTAGGTCCTTAAAATATATTTCTATAAATATCATGAACACCACAAAAAACGCAGACAGGCAAGAATAATATTTTTTATTCATGCAACTGAAAATTCTAATGAAATTTATCACATTTGATTAAAAATCTTATTGTTGACACTATATATGTAAGAGGTAGTGGGGCATATTCAACTTTTATATATTTTCAAAGTGCATTAACTAATCTGTACAAAATTAATTAAAATTGATCATACCTGGTATACAGTGCTTTTAAGGAGCGTGGCAGCCTATTTTAGGAGTGATGAGGGTATATTTCACTTTTTTGCATCTTCTAAATGAGAGTTGTAACTTTTAACCCATGGACAATGCCTACAAATTTCATTAAAAGTGATCATACCTGGCCTATGGTCTTGTTTATGGAACGGTGCCTCTTCTAGGGGTGACGAGGGTATATTTCACTTTTATGTATTTTCAAAGTGAGAGTTGTAACTTGTACCACATGAGCAATGCCTATAAATTTCATTAAAAATGATCAAATCTGGCCTATGGTCTTTTGTAGGGATCGTGGGCTTTTTTAGGGGTGAGGAGGGTGTATTTGACTTTTATGTATCTTCAAACTGGGAGTTTTAACTTGTTACCTATGGACAATGCCTATAAATTTCATACCTGGCCTATGGGTTTTTATAAAGGAGCGGTTCCTCTTCTATGGGTGACGACGGTATATTTCACTTTTATGCATCTTCAAAGTGGGAGTTGTAACTTGTAACACATGGACAACACCTACAAATTTCATTGAAATTGTTCATACCTGGCCTATGGTCTTGTTTAGGGAAGGTGACTCTTCATGGGGTGACGAGGATACATTTTACTTTTGTGTATCTTCAAAGTGACAGTTGTAACTTGTAACACATGAGGAATGCTTACAAATTTCATTCTAACTGATTATACCTTGCCTATGGTCTTTTTTAGGGATCGTGGCCTCTTTAAGGATTAGTAGGAAATATTTTTTTTTATGTATCTTTAAAGTGGGAATTGTAACTTGTAACCCATGAACAATGCCTATAAATTTCATTGAAAATTATCATACCTGAACTATGGAATTATTTGTGGGTTCGTGATATCTTTTAGGGGTGACGACGGTATATTTGACTTTCATGTATCTTCAAAGTGGGAGTTGTAACTTGTATTCCATGGACAATGACTATAAATTTCATTCAATATTATCATACCTGGCCTATGGTCTTGTTTACGCAACGGTGACTCTTCTAGGGGTGATGAGGGTATATTTTACTTTTAGGTATATTCAAAGTGGGAGTTGTAACTTGTAACCCATGGACAATGCCTATAAATGTCATAGAAAATTATTATATCTGGCCTATGGTCATTTTTAGGGATCGTGACCTCTTTTAGGGGTGACGAGGGTATATTTGACTTTTATGTATCTTCAAAGTGGGAGTTTAAACTTGTAAACCATGGTCAATGACTACAAATTTCATTGAAAATAATCACACCTGGCCTATGGTTTTTTTAGGGATCGTGGCCTCTTTTAGGGGTGCCAAGGATATAATTTTCTTTTATGTATATATCTTCAAAGTGGGAGTTCTAATTTGTTTACCATGCACAATGCTAATAAATTTCATTCAAAGTGATCATACATGGCCTATGGATTTTTATAAGGGGGTGATTCATCTTCAAGGGTTTACGAGGGTAAAATTCACTATTATGCAATTTCAAAGTGGGAGTTGTAACTTGTAACCGATGGACAATGCCTACAAATTTTAGAGAAAGTAATCATACATGGCATATAATCTTGTTTAGGGAACGGTGGCGCTTGTACGGGGACCATTGTACATTTTACTTTTATGTATCTTCAAAGTGAGAGTTGTAACTTGTAACACATGAGCAATGCGTACAAATTTCATTGAAAATGATCATACCTGGAATATGGTCTTTTCTAGGGATCGTGGCCTCTTTTAGTGGTGACGAGGGTATATTTAACTTTTATGTATCTTCAAACTGGGAGTTATAACTTGTAACCCATGGATAATTAATGCCAATAAATTTATTGAAAATTATCATATCTGGCCTATGGTCATTTTTAGTGATCGTGGGCTCTTTTAGAGGTGACGAGGGTATATTTGACGTATGTATCTTCAAAGTGGGAGTTGTAACTTGTAACCCATGGACAATGCCTACAAATTTCATTCAAAGTGATCTTACCTTGCTTATGGTAGTTGTAAGGAACGGTGCCTCTTCTAGGGGTGTCGAGGGGACATTTTAAATTTATTTATCTTCAAATTGGGATTTGTAACTTGTAACACATTAGCAATGGCTATAAATTTCATTGAAAATTATCAAACCTGACCAATGGAATTTTTTGTGGATCGTGGTCTCTTTTAGCAGTGACGAGGGTATATTTGACTTTCATGTATCTTGAAAGTAGGAGTTGTAACTTGTATCCCATGGACAATGCCTATAAATTTCATTGAAAATTATCATATCTGGCCTATGGTCTTGTTTAGGCAACGGTGCCTTTTCTAGGGGTGACGAGGGTTTATTTTACTTCTATGTATCTTCAAAGTGGGAGTTGTAATTTGTGACCCATGGACAATGCTTATAAATTTCATTGAAAATGATCATATCTGGCCTATGGTCATTTTTAGGGATCGTGGCCTCTTTTAAGGGTGAGGAGGATATATTTGACTTTTATGTATCTTCGAAGTGGGAGTTGTAACTTGTAACCCATTATCAATACCTACAAATTTCATTGAAAATCATCATACCTGGCATATTGGTCTTGTTGAAGGAGCAGTGCCCCTTTTAGGAGTGAATGGGGCAGGGGCATATTTCACTTTTATATATCTTCAAATTGGGAGTTATTGCCAATTGAAAATCGTTGTACCTGAAGCAAACTCTATAGTTATATACTTTCTGATAAATAAATATACTATATGTATATAGAAGTGATATTGTGTATTGGTGGGTATTTTCCTTTACAGTCTTGAGATTTTAAAAAATATATGAAAGACTCCTCGATTAATCAATTGTGCTTTTTTTTCTCCAATCTCCAACCTCCCATATCCCTTTCTAAAAATTAAACATTAATCTATATATGATCTCTGAGAAGTCCGTTAAAACCAAGACCTTTTCTACTGTAGCGGAATTGAACATAATAAAACAATATGTATATATAGATCAAATATTAAATTATAATAAAATTCAACTTGTGTACATTGTCCTTCTTAAATGGTCACGAAGGTACAATTTTAACTATTTTTGATGTTGATAAATATTTTGCAGAATACATTGTCTAACCTTACTCCATACAGTGAAAATAAATGAAATAAAATATATATAAATCAACATGCAAGTTAAATATTATAGAAGGATCAATGCCTCATTTATTTAGGGTCATATTTTTTGTACATTTTTGGAAAATTGTATATTTCTTTACATATTTTCAAAAATTGATTGCGAACCATTATTTATTTGGTCAATGGGTCACGATGGTAAAAAGTTTGAGAACCACTGCCGGGTAACCAGTTCTGGAATATTTTATTTATTTATCGAACAGAAGATATTGATATATGAATTACCACGAAGTTGCGTATTTTTGCAAATATTACGTCTGAATGACCAATAATCATGCACAAACACATTGCATTGCATATACATTTATGATATTTTATACATTTTTCTGCAACAACAGCAATCCCATTTCCCGATCTATTTTCGTATACAGACTTTATATATTGTACAGCACGGATGCATTACTGTCATTCCAATATTCATGCATTAATCAATGCATGATTTGAAGATGAGAATTTTATTTGAAATTAAATACCGCTATGCCTGTATACAGAATTGATACTTCTTTTAAATCAACATGAACAGATTTCCAATTAATTATATATTAATCATAAACCAAATGAATGAAACAGATATCAATACAACGACTGATTCATTTGACCTCGATACTTGTCAATCTAGCAGTAAAGGATTAACATTCTTCAATCAATGTTGTATAGTGTTGCTTTTGATTTAACGTGTGTTGATTTTAATTCCAATTGAATTTCTAATGAAGAAACAATCCCCAGAGTGTGAATATCTAAATTAATATTCAGTACCGTGTAATCTATTCAAGGATGTGACGATACATGCCGGTGCAATGAGATCATTAGTATTCAAATCGAATCTCGCCACCATAGCGTCTATGTGTCCTTTGATTTTTGTCATCTCGCGTCTACATTATGATGACAATTAACCAGACTTTGCCTTTAATTAAATATTGCAGAAATAATATGCAATTGCATGCAACCACTTCACCAGCTGAGTC
>JAJNBT010188065.1:0-11669 GCA_028455955.1 Notopais sp. p TS-2021 | reverse complement strand
ATGTATAATATACCGTATGTTTTTTCTTATTGCTTTGATTTAATAAATTATCATTATCATCATATCATTATCATTATCATCATGGTTGAATTATCATCACTGCCACTATTCGGCCTTTTCCCATGATGATGATGCACTGTTGTTTCAGGTCCGTTATTCTTATACTTGAACTACAATAATAACTTCTAAGATTAGATATAAAGTTCCTATTCACGAATATTGAATTTACATTTATTATCATTTATTATCATATGATAATTACTTGCATCATACGTTTACTCGTTAAATCTGCCTACCCTACCCAATTTATTTCATGTTATAAATCGAAGCAAGTATGTATATAGAAATGAATCAATACAAATTAATATAAAAATAATGGACAATAATTAATTTATATTATTATTAACAAGAGTTTACCTCTAGATGATGTAATAATCTTTTCAATAAGTGTTTATGGCATTCAGACAGACTATTCAAATGCTTTAATGATATCGTGTAATATAAGAGTAGTGAAATAACTCCTTCAAAGTCAAGCTAATCAAAACAATCGCTCCGTAATTGATATAAATAAAGCTCAATCGCTGGGGATGATTTGCAAAAGATTGCATTTATATACATAGACCGTATTACCTTTTCAATCTGGAGCCTACAAAGTGGGTCAGCATTATTGGTATAAGAGTGATACCGTCCACGCATGTACAGTATGAAGGAAGTTCATTTCTGACGTTATATTTATAATTTGATCGGTAAATGAATCAAAATTTCATTCATGTAATTCGTGATAGACTGTTTTTTGTATACTGGAAGCAATAAATTCTTGGTTTAATTTCACATTTTTTGATAAGATTTATGATCGACAATGCACCATAGAGAAAAAAGTTTTGCTGATGCCTGCACATTTATTAGTTTGCGCACGATGGAATCTTAAATACTGTAATCTACTAAATTGATTCTATCTTAATCGGAATTTTTCGACTGATTTGATTTACCTGGCTACAATGGCAGCTAATTTAGTCTCATCGTTGACCCTCATCCCGAGGAATTCCGTGGTTTGTTTCTGGTGCCCGCGGCCTCCAGGATTGGGGTCAATCTATCCTTTACTCGGTGTGGAATCCTGTAACCGCCGCTATGGTCAGATATATCTTATTCATAATCAGGAATGCACTTAGATTTATCTTCCAGGGATTCAATAGGCTTCCTACGTTCGAGATTATGAAAATCTGTTTCCTTCACTCGTGAGTTTTATATTAAGTGGATCCGTACGTCACACTTTTTCTTGTCATTGTTTTTCCTATATCCGAATCACAACAATTAATCAGTCAAGACGGACGGTTATAATAATGGACTTAAAAATGAGAGTCACACAAATTAATTATTATATTTGCTACATCTATTAATATTGCGTAATTGTTGCATAATATATATTTATATAGTAATAGGTGGATTTTGTTGCCGAGATTACTGTTAGCTTGCACTTTAACCTCTATTTCGAAATTTCTATTTAAAAGCGATAATTTTTTAGTCTTAACGACTCGAATTTAATTCTGGTCTACAATTGACAACGAGCTTGAATGGCAGAATGAATACCGTCGAACCGTGTCGATGAGCACATGTCATAGTTTTAATTAACGTTCGGTAACTTTTTTAACTTACTAATTCATTTTTTACCTCATCCGTAATGTAAGGGAAGTAGTTAATCCCATTCAAGTTATTAAATTATTATTAATTAGAGATCCCATTAATATATTACGATTTTTTTAATTACTTCTTAAGATTTGTTTTGCGTTTTCTCTCAACGAGATTTCAAAAAATTTGTGGTTTCAGTCATGGTCTCAACTAAGAGGATTTTTAATCACTGGAAACTACATACAATAATACGACTTGTCAATTTCTTTTTATTTAAAAACAATTGGCGAGACCGGTTCTCTCCAATTATGTAAATATAATATGTATACACAAGTACAAATCTCTCCGTAACACTTAGATTGATGAGGGATATTTATAAATAAATATTTTAAACATCTTTGTTGAGCAATTTCTAGGAGTCATTTATGCAAAGTATAAATCTCCTCGTCTATAAAAATTAATTGTCTCAACCAATTAAATTATAATTATAGACCCTATACATATATACTAATTATAATTGATAATTAGAAAAAATTATAGTAATTATTAAAAATTGACGATATAAATAATAATTGAGTCTAATATTTATTTGCTATAGGAAGAATCTAAAAATTAAATCTATAGATTTACACTTTGATATATATTGACAGTGGTTTAATCTCAGATAAGTGATATGTACTTTTAAATTTTGTCATTGCTTATGTATTAATTATTAAGCCCATATATAAAACGATGATTGTGATTGGATAAATAGAGTTTTTTGTTTAAATTGAGCCAATTACATTTCATTTCACATATACTGTCACATATGTAGGTCAATATTTGATTTCTCATTTATTTTAATTTAGTAAAATATTATTTGAGGAATGTTGTCATTTTTTATTCTTGGTCTCGTATCTAAACAGGTTTTTATGAGAAAATTTGAAATTTTTTTGGCCTAATGATCTTATATGACTTTCTTCATTAAAAATGTACATACAGTAATTACAGTATAATGTATATTGTACTTCTTTATTAAGAAGGTCTTTCAACTTCACAAAAACGTAGTACAGCTAAACAGTATGGCTGTTACACCTTTCTTACAATTTTTTCTTTTGTATACAATATAGTACATAAATTTTACAAATGTAGGGCAAATTTTTCATGAAATCTATCGTTATGTAGTATATTATGTATTGTAATTATTCATTCTTCCGTCACGTGTTATGATATAAATTGCAGTTTTATAATTCTAACAAATAAATAAAAACAGTAGTGTTATAAAATACTATATATATACTGTAAATATTATAATACTAAACTTCTAAAATCAATGTTAAATCATGAGACAGAACTTATATAAACTAAGTATCCACTTAGTATTACATGGCGAGACACGAATCGATGACTACCTTTATTGGTTGCTGGCGAGGTCCATTTTAAAACACGACCGTTACTTTCGTTATAGGAACAACGAGTAAATTGCGGTTTGTGATTTCATTCATTCACCGAAAGCGGTTTTTAAGTCACCTCAAGAGGCGTTTCGTTACTGCATGTGTTATTTAGTCTAGCGGTTTATATTCATAATTGATATATTTACTTTAATCATGTAAAGTCTAAACCATATATATATATATGGATATCGAAATATATTATTCAGTTTTTAATATGCAAATTAATTAAATAAATATTTAATTAAAAATATATAAGAATCTGGATATTTTATTGACCATCAAATACAAATTTTAAGGATTATATTTTTCTAAATGGAAACGAAATAAAAGATGATTATCTATAGTATGATATAATACGTGTGTTATTTTCTTCTTCCGTTCCGTTATCTTCTGATCCAGCATACGTTCTTCTCTCAGGATTTTTTCTTTCCTGTAGTTAAGTTTTTTAAGATTCACCGTTAGAAGTTAGAACACTGATATATCATGTATATTTAAGTTTTTTTAATTACTGGAACTTAATAAACTCAGAATATTTCTGAACTACAGTTACTGAAATATCTACAATTCTTTAATAGCTCCAGATATTTTTTTTTTTTAATTTTAATAAGTGAATTTCACTAAACTTACTTCATAATTAGACTTCACTATAAATAACTGCAATAATTCAAATGTTTTTAGCTTCTTAAGTCAATTTTATATCGTTGTTTCCTCGAAATTTCGAATAGTAAACCATGGAATTTAGAGGTTTACTTAACCCCTTGGCCCGTGTTTCATGACCAGACTGATAAATTGGTCACTTATAAGCGACGCACTTTTGTTCCTTCGATATCTGACCATCGATATTTTTAATTAGGTCACATTGGTTTTATTATGTGACCGCATCGTGTGGTCCTCCAACAATATCCTCCATCGCTCGTATTGGGACATTTATCGCTGCTCGGATTGCCAAATATTTCTTTTTTACCGACCAATTTTGGACCTGAAATTTGAAGCCATTGTTACTCTATTTTTAAATGGTCAACTAAGAACTATTTGTATTCTTCTGTTCATTTTTATAAATTACAGAAATGCAGTTAAAACGAAGCGCGTATCGTATCCCTGTACGAATTCTGTTCGAGTAGATGGAATAGGAAATAAACTCTTATAAATGTCATAATCGGTCTCTTGTGATGATTTATGTTACATTGTTAGAACTAATCGAGTGACCAGATGACGTAATAACTGTAATTGATATCACACATCATATCAGTGTCATCTAATTATCAATGAAATCGAGTAAAAATAACTTTTCAGTCGCAATTATTCTACAAGAAAAACGACACTTGACGACATTAACATTTAAATAAATTTATTTGCAATTTGAAAATGATAATTAATAAATATTGAAATAGAATAAGTCACTGTTAATTTTTGGAAAATTTCTAACTATATTTCATAATGCATATATGAAAATTTTCAGATCATGTTCGTTGCAACAGCTCAAATATTATATATTCTCATAGATAGCAATATATATATATATAATTTAAATATAGATAATTACTATCTATATTTTATAGTTTAAAGATTACTGGATTATCTAGACTATAGAAATGTAAGATCAACTAAATATGCGATGGACTTTCCTCGAACATCCAATTACATGAAATAGCGGAAGTTGTAATTTCTCCAAAATTGTCGTCCATTATTCTCTTTTCTTAATAATGAAATTAAACTAAATTCCACGATTATTCATGACCATTTTTCATACTCATCTTTGGCATATTAATATCTAAATTAATATCTAAATTAATATCCGAAAAGACTAATGATAATAGAGATGCACAATTAGTAAAGATTAAATTTAATGTTGTAATATTAGAGAGAAAGAGAGAAAAAGATGGCTACGCTTTTATTTAAAACATAATAGACGTAAAACCTATTATTATCCATTTAGATCAAATAGAATTTTTGAAAGGGTGAAAACGATTGGAAGGTCTTGGTATAGGAAAGCTCCTCTCACGTATTCCATCGAGTTATTAGGTTTAAATTGGTATAAACCACGCAAGAATATATATGAGAATATATCTATGACTAATCTTGATGTATATTTCGTATAAATATATTTCATATTCTTCTGAAATCATCCATCCATACGAGAGTTATACGCACTCGGAGATTGCATCCTCCATCCTCAATGGTTAAATATATTCAACTTTCTTGTAGATGTCAGTTACTATATATTTATAATCTTAGCGATTATAATTCTGATTATTTTATCGTTCAGTTCCGTGATGCATCTGTATTTTATGACTTTCCAAACGAGAGAGATGTTTATTCTTAGGAAAATATGAAGCTGCTTTTCGAATTTTTTGGTGTGAAACTAAATTTATATAAAATTTAGTGCATGCGATATAACAATTAAACATTTTTGTATACGAAATTGTTGGTTTATCAGTGCATCCAATGGTTTATTAGTGCATCCAATGGTTTATTAAATAACTATTACACTTAAATCTAAAAATAATATTTATCTTCATTTTTGATACAGTTTTCTAGCTTGCTTAAATTAATCCAGAAACTACGAAGAGAATTGAAATTGCATTAACTATATTTAGATTAAGGATATGCATTTATAATATCCACTCATGCGAATCTAATTAAGAATGAAATATACATCTCAATTGAATTAATTGAAGCATATATTGAAGTCAAATATTAATAGGTAATCAATATTTGAATAAATTTCCTATTTATTCAACCAGTTAAACGTGAATTTTAAAGGAAATAATAATAAAATCTATTTGCAATTTGTTCTTAAAAACATATTTTAATTTACACCATGGCGGTATAGAACCTAAAACATCTCGAAACTATACTTATTCCGCTCTATCGTTTGTAATAAATAGATTTCTTTATGAATTCCCGAGCCACACTTGTGAAACTATACAATATGTTTCAAATTGGCCAATTTTCCTAATGACTTCAATTGAAACAGTAATCATTTATCATGAATTGTTTATTTTTTCCTAATTTGCTTTCTAATTGAAACAAATCTTTGTTTAAATCTTCTCTAATAATTAATTTCATTAGTTAAATATGTTTATCAATTATAATCATTAGCGTTTTCTCTTTCATAGAATAAATATAAAACTTCTTGATGAGAAAAAATTCAACTTTCCAATATTAGATCAATATGAAACATTTTATTCGTAAATATCTGTATTCTTCATATAAGTTAATTTCCAAAAGATACATAAATTTATAATCATCCAATTGATAGAATTGATATTGTACATCTATAAAGTTACTTTCTTTAATTCACTCTTTAAGACTGATAAAACGTGTACATCTGCCTGATGTGATGACGCAAGAATTCGTGATTCTGGACTTTCAATCTACAATTGACTGAAAGTCTGTAATGATCGTAATCATTAATCAAATGTTAGAAGTATTTATTTTTTATGACAGCCATTTAATTTAAAAGCAATTGATATGACAAAGAGATAATTTACTTGATAAATTTGATCGGACATGATTAGAGAGCTACAAGAACATTTCCCAAGTGGGGCAAGTTTAGTCTTCATTTAGTAAACAGTAATTATCATTAGCTGTTTAAAGACTTTAATTTAGTTTGATTTGTGATTTATTAACCTTTTCCTTCTTTTTAGAGCATACTTGGTTGCTGAGGAGAGATATTCACTGTCGAAACACTTCTTCTGTAGTCTAAGACGTTAAGGTTAGTTTGGTCACGTTTAAATATTGATAACATTCTTCTTCTGTATTATTAATTAATTGGCATCTTTCATTCGGATAAGCGTGGAGAATAAATCATATAACAAAGTTCACACGATGCCACTTGATATTTTATCTCTGAGATTTAATTATACATAAATATTTGATTGCAACCATTATTTTAACTCTAAAATATAAATGAATCATGAAGAGGCATGTAATATCAATATTAAATATTAAACACGAATTCATGAACCCGTCAATAAATTTCGCTACCACCCATTCATTATACTTTGGCTATACGGATACGTTTTCATTCACGTCTTCAAAATTTACATCTGGCAACAAGAAATGAAAATTACTTGCGAGCCTATACGATCATTTAATTCTTGTAAACGGCGCAAAATTTATTTTCTTAATCGTTAAATAAAAGTCATTTAATTTTATGATAAATAAATACATAAGAATTTATTATAAATATTGATTTATTATATTGTAATATATATCTTTTTTAATAAAATATATACGGTACTTTCCTTATATTGCACAGTTAAAATAATGAAGCATCAACAGTTTAAGAATGTAACCTATAATATCAGTTAAGTTCTGTATAAGATCTATATAGATTATATACAACAAATTAATCTATATCTTGTGGGCGAATATATGACAATTCTAATCAGAAAAACTGTTTTAACCAAAATATAAAAAGAAAGTTCGCATTAGATATAATAGATATAATTTTAATTTTATAAATAATAACAATGTACAAAAATACAGAAGATAGAAAGTGCTTCACGATTGACTAATTTGTATGTAGAGAAAGAGCATGATTTTCACTTCGCAGATCAAGGATAGAGTAAACCTGCGTTCCGTAACAGATTCTCTATTACTGCAAGATGACACTTAATTATTAATACTTTGTTATTATAATTTTGTTATGGATTAATGAACTTTGGCCCTGTGCCATTGGACAATTGCATTCTATGTCATATTGATGCCAATGCATTGTTAAAAAAGGAAACTTTTATTAATTTTTCTACATCTAAGACATGGTTTATAATTCGTGTATTTTAGGTTCACTCTTTAAATCATGACGTGTATATTTTTATTGAAATTTGTAATTGTCAACTTATATTATTTATTTAACGTGATTATTTAATGCAGTGATGCACAATGTGGCCAATACTCAAAGTTTGGTGGTCCACCGAGAGTTTCAATGTAATGTATAAAACTATATTTGTGTTTTGTTTATACTGTAAAAGTCATAAATAGACGTTTACTTTCTTCTAACACAGCATGAATACATATAATTTATGATAGATTCTCCTTAAAAAAGAAACGCTACTATTTCTATGAGAAAATTTATCATTGAATAAATGTATCGGTCCAAACGAATGAAAAATCGGTTAAACTTTATCAAACAATTATTAAATTCAATCTGAAATCATTCTTTGGGCTGGATGCCAAATGGGATTTCAGCTCAAGAATGATAATCAAACCTCCAAGATATCAAATTCTTTCTATGGCATCATGACTGTTTGGCACTGCCGCGTTTACACACATTATAATATACAATATTTAATTGAAGGCAAGAAACATCAAGAAAATGTGAAAGTTTGATTTTGAGTAAAGAAAATGTTGGAGCAATGGTGAGTGAGCCTGTGAGATTTATTACGAGGATCTTCTGTTTATAAGATTAGAGAATTTTCTCATTGCAATTCCTTCTGGCATGATCAGTCATGCATTGAGATTGGAGAGTCATCAACAGTATTATATGGATCACAAAAGGTCGGTCAAGCCAAACATCAACGACCTCTTCTACAATAAGACAATAAATTCGCAAGCATTCGTTGAACCAAAGCTTTTTTATTTTCACTTCTTATTTTTGTTCAAGCAAATGCAAGTATCATAATTACTGTTAGCTTTTGCAAGATGTTTGTCTACTGGATTTAATATATAACGATAATAGAATAAATTCTCAGATATTTTAGATTTTCCAAAATATAAAATCAACTGCAAACCTATATAGAAATGATTAACAAGTGCGCGGAATATTTGTATCCGTACGTATTTGAACCTCTTGTGGTGCTGTTACATATATTGCGCTGATGCTATATTGGTACAACGACCAACGAGTGTCCTAAAGGCAGCAACACTGACCCGTTTATATTATAGCCGTGATGCGCTTCACTTGGTTAGTGTGTTACAATTGATGCCCTCAGTCGCCTCTCGTCATTATAGAAAGGATAAGTAAATCGTGTCAAACAGACCATCCTCGAGATCGTTTCTAGCTGCAATGATAAAAATGTTGATTTCAACGACACAATTAAGAAAATAATCACATTGAATGCAATAATCTATTAACACGTGATCTTTAAATCATGTATTGAGCTTGAATACAAGCTCAATACATGACGTCTGAAACGCACAAACAAATAAAGTATTTATCTCAAAACTGGAGAGTCATCGAAAGCAGAAATACTAGCCAGATCTCTCGTAATTTTAGAAGACTCTTAAGAAATATTTCTTACTCGAGAAAATGCTTCAATTTAAATTCAGCTTGAAGACAATTAAGTAAATAATGATTTTTGTCTGTGATCTGAGGATGCAATTCCTGCGTAGATCGTGACTGTGCGAATGTATACTGTGTTTGCCTGAACATTTCGTAGCTGATTAATGTGCCACCATAATTACCACGCTGGTGCAATTAAAACGAACATTATTCAGTCACAGTTCATTCGAGCTTCGAGCGGCATTTTTAGCTGTGAATACAAAGTGGGTTATTGTTGCCTGATAGAAAATGGAAATTGTATTGTACGTGGCCTCCTCTATATGCCTCTTAGATACATCCCATAGGAATGAAAAGGATGAATTTACAAACCACGTTCACTGAACGAGATCAAAATAATCCAATAAATATATTCGGGGATGTAATAAAACGAGCCATTTTATATCCGTCATGCTTTTATCGGATGCTTCGATCGTTTTTATTATAATAAATAATATATTTGAGACTTGACCAACGAGACGAAATCATAAACATGCATTCAACAACAACGGATGTTACAATGCATGCTTTGGATATCCGTACATACACTATCTGAGTGCATGTACTGTAGACTGCACCGGCAGATTCGGGCACTTGATGTACAGTTATAATACTTACGCCTGAAGACCTCGGAATTGCATGTCGACAAGCGATCGATAAAATTTACCGGTTGATTATTGTTGCTGAGATGTCTTAGTGGTATATTTGAAGGCGCATACCGAATTGCTTGATCCAACAACGTATTTCATCGAGTAAGTTAATATATATTTAGGAAACTTTGGCATGCGTACTTTTCATATTTTTCTATGGAAAGATTTAATTATATTTTATTAACAAGTTAATTGGATATATAATTCATAAAATAAAGGGGTCATCTTCTGCATCTTACATAATTTGTATTACAGTACATTGTTAAAAGTCAGAGCTTAAATCCATCCATCGAGCAACTATGCACTCTCGCTTATCTATATAACATATCTTAACATTCCACTTATAATACAGGGTTTTAAGTATATAAGTTACATTTATGTATACAATTTATTTATTCTGATAATATCTATAATATAAAATATAATAACTATACAAACTTATTTATTTCTCCGTAACTAGTTTTTATTTTCACTCAAAATTGAAAACATTTTTTTTCGGCCGTTGACAAATTTATTTTGCCATTAATAATCTGTTCTTATTGGTTAAACGATGCCTATATTTCGATGCTATGGTCCAATGACCGCTATTATTTCGCACCAAGTATTTAGGCAGAGAAAGTTTGCTTCGGAGGAGATATAACTGTTAACAAAGAACCTAATGGGGAAAGTGCATCTAGACGACGATTCTTAAAAATAATTGTAAGCTACAGCAGGATATATATTCTACCTGCATACACAACAGGATATAATGTTGTTGCATAATGCATAGGTGCGTACCTGGAAATACGATTTGTTAATCGATCGGATAACAAAATTCTCACGTATAATGCAAAGAATGACACATTGCACATTAATATTTCAGAGATCGCGAACATTCTTTCGAGTTCTCAAAGTTTAGCCATAATTTATGACTTCTCCTGACTGAGCGATCGTATATAGTATAATGGCTTCCATTATTGCTATTTTCATGACTATCGGCACCCGTGCCATGTATTTTATGCAAGTACGTCATCTACAGTATGTTCTTTACCACGATGAACGCTTCGTTATTATAACCATTTGATTACGTTCAAATGGGGCAAAATTCTTTCTATTTGTATGACAGACTTTTTATACCATATGGCTAGAGATATATTTCCCGCTTAGTCACCGTCTGACATTAAGCAACTCGACGAAATAAGATTCCATTTCATGCGTTATTTAAATAAAAATTGTCAGAATAATTACCTTCCTTTTACTCATATTTGGATTACTATTTATACGGCATTGAAATCTTAAAATCCTATTTATTTTCGGTATAACATGAAAAATTGTCACAATGACTTTTTTAATTGCAAATTCGAATATGATTTACATGATGAAAATACATAAATGAACTGTGAAACCAGTCTCCAAACTTAGACGAATATTTAAAAAATACTCTTGAGGTAGATCCTGTTGGCATGATAATATAAGACAGTCAACCATTGTCTGTTTTAGTCATTTTAATCTTTTTATTTTAATTTGTGAAATTTCATTAAATTTTTTTTTTTAAATAGAAAGCTAATTATGCAAATAATATTTTAAGAAATACATTTTTTATTAATTTCTTGCCAGTAAGGGGAACATGTCTGGTTATCCGTTAAGAAGGATCTAGGACATAATCCCCCCGAGGACAAAATCCCCCCATAATAACCTAACCTAACCTAACCTAAC